>VKON01000543.1:5384-71029 GCA_009741485.1 Malurus cyaneus samueli | reverse complement strand
ATTGTCTCCCAGTGCTGGGGATGCTCCTCACAGTGTTTTTGTCCCCTCGTGCTCCTCCTGTCACCTCTCTCACTCTTGCCACTGGATGTTGTCCTGTACCAGGTTTCCCGCAGTGTGCCCATCCATGCGGCCGTCTCGATTTTGGGTGGTTGCCCAGTCTGACCAGTACAATCGTTCTGCAAGGACACGGCAGTTCATTCTCAAGGAACTGGACAGCCCAGTGGTCAGTTGGAGAAGAACCCTCCCACTTGTCCCCATGAGTCACCAGGTAATCTGGCAACTCAGAGACACCAGAGTGACACTGGGACCGGGAGCTGCCACCACGGGTGGGTTTGTGGTGAGGGGAGCGGGGTGAGGGCTGAACAGAGGGATGGGATGAAGCCTCAAGCCTCTCACCCCCTCAGAGGGTCAACCACGATGGCGTGGGGCTCGTCGATCATCCCCGAAATCAGCGTCTTGCGGTTCTCGCCCTTCATCTGCGCCACCTCGATGACGTCCCGCCCCGAGTCCGTCCAGTAGATGTTCCCGGCCACCCAATCGATGGCGATTCCCCGCGGCATCTTCAGCCCTGAGATCTGTGCAGGGCAAAATGGGGATGATTGAGGGGGAAGGACACCCCCAGCCCATCCCCATCGCTTGTTTTGCACCCCGGCAAAGCTCGCTCACGTTCAGGTGGGTGACACCACCATCGATCTGGCGCCGGTTGCGGTTGGAGGCGGTGGAGGCGGAGGAGGAGGCGGGCAGCTCCCGGTACGAGATCCTGCCCGTGTGCCAGTTGGTCCAGTAGATCTTGTTGCCCTTGACGTAGATGTCCATGGCATCGATGCGCACATTCTCGTCGCCCTGGAAGGCCGGCTCGTAGGCGGAGTTGGGGTTGAAGGGGTACATGCTCCGGATCTTGTTGTCGTCCGCGATGTAGAGGATCTGGTGCTCGGAGCCTGCAGAGGAGGAGGAGGAGGAAGAGGGGAAAAGGAGAGGTTGGCATGGGCTGGATGGGAGTGGGGGCTCAGTCAGGAGTGGGGGCTCAGCCAGGAGTAGGGGCTTAGCCCAGAGTGGAGGCTTAGCCTAGAGTGGGGCTCAGCCTGGATTGGAGGTTCAGCCCAAAGTGGGGGATCAGCCAGAGTGGGGCTCAGCTTGGAGTGGGGGTCAGTCGAGGTCATGTGGAGGGCTCAGCCTGGAGTGGGGGTCAGTCAGGGTGGAGGCTCAGCGTGGAGTGGGGCTCAGCCAGGACCAGGGACTCAGCCCAAAATGTGGGATCAGCCCGGAGTGGGGGCTCTTTCAGGGGTGGGGGCTCAGTCAGGACCAGGGGCTCAGCCAGGATGGGGGCTCAGCTCAGCTCCCCACTAGGACAGGGACAGAATCACGGGGAAGCTCATCACCACCTTGGGGCTCACTGTGCCTGGGACAGACACCCGATGCAGTGGCGTGCCAGGAGTGTGGGCAGAGCTGCAGGGGGATGGAGAGAAGAGCAAAGGAGCCCCAGGGCATGTGGAGGTGGTTCTGGGCACACAGAACCCATGTGGGTCCCTGCTCCCTCCTGACCTTCCGCCTTGCACATGTTGTCCGTCTTCATGAAGTTCTTGGCGCAGCTGCAGATGTGGGAGCCCTTGGTGTTGTTGCAGAGCTGGGAGCAGGTCCCAAAGCGCAGGCACTCGTTGATGTCTGGACAGAGGGAGATGGGATCAGGGGGAGACCCCAAGAGTGCCCCCACAGACCCCAACTCTACCCCAAGGACACCATTCCTGCCGCCCCAGCCCAAAATCCCATCCCGCTTGCAAAAACCAAAGCCAAACCCCACAACCAATCCCTGAGCAGCAGAGGGATGTACCTTGGCAGAAATTCTTGTCCGGCACCTTCTGGAAGCCTCTGCGGCAGGTGCAGTACGAGGTGGACTGAGACTGAACACACTGGGCCTCGTCACCGCACATGGTGGTGTTGGTAGTGCAGTCGTATGATTTGTGCTCTGCATGGGGACATATGACATTGTCACATGTGTGTCACCGCGTGTTCCCCGGTGCCCGCCCGGCCCCCGGCTTCCCACCCACCGTGGGAGCAGGATTCCTCGTCGGAGCCGTCGCCGCAGTCATCGAAGAAGTCGCAGCGGAGGTTGGCGCTGATGCACTTCTTGTTTCCACAAAGAAATTCGTTCTTGTCCTGGCTGCAGCTCTTGGGTTTAGCCGTGGGTGACTCTGTGGGTGAAGGATGTGGCTGTGGTCCCTGTGTCCCCCATGTGCCACCCATGTGCCACCCATCCCCACAGGACCCTCTGTGAGCAGCCAGGCACTCAGGACCCTACACCTGGAGATTTTTTTTGAGATTTTTTTTAATTATTTTTGGGATATTTTGGGATTTTTCTGAGTATTTTTGAATATTTTTGCGATTTTTGGAGATTTTTTGGGTGTATTTTGGATTTTTTTTGTTTTTGGTAATTTTGGGATTTTTTGGGGTATTTTTGTGGGATTTTTTTGGGGTATTTTTGGGGTATTTTTTTGGTATTTTTATGGGATTTTTAAATTTTTTTTTGGGGGAGTATCTCTTGGGGAGGCCTCCTCCAAAAATGTGAGATTTTTATGAACTTTTTGGGGGATTTTGGGGGGGAAAGACTGGACAAACCCAACCCCAACATCTGGGCTGAGCCTTGGGCTTTGATAGAACCATCCCAATGACCACGGTGACCTGCTGACCGGCCACCCCGGGCCACAGGACCGCACCCACGGGGCAGCCCCACTCACCACAATCCTTCTCGTCCGTGTTATCTCCACAGTTGTCAATCCCGTCGCACTGTCGACCGATCCACAGACATACCCGGTCGTTCTTGCAGCGGAACGGTCTGTTGGGGGGACACTGGAATTTCACTGCACCAGCAAACAGAAACAAACGGTGACGGTGAAAGGAGACGCCGTAGCCAGGCTGTCACGCTCGTCACGAGCCGCCGCTCGGCCTCTGCCCGCTCTCCGGGGAGGGATGTCCCACGCTCCGGAGGCTGAAGCAAAGAGACTGAAGCAAAGACAATCGCCCGGCTGCTGTGAGCCCTCTCCTCGCCCGCCCTGACCCCTCCAGCCCCCTCCCCACCGCTGGTCCCTCCTCAATCAAAGCCACCTCCAGCCCCTCGTCCCTGCTGGCCACCCCCAAATGTCCCTCCCAGCCCCTCCGGTCCCCACGGCGGTGCCCGAGCCCCGGGATTGCCCCGGGAGGGTTTGGGGCAGAGGCACCGCGGTGTCACTCACAGCACTCCTCCGGATTCTCATCCGAGTTGTCCCCGCAGTCGTCCTCGCCGTCGCACTTCCAGGCCAGGGGTTTGCACATGGTGTTGTTGCACTGGAACTCGTCCAGGGGACACGTGCGAACTGGGACAGCGCAGGAGGGGACACCTCAGCTCAGTGCCAAAACCCCGGCCTGGGGCTGCTGTTCCAATGTCCAGCATGGCCAGGGTGTCCGGGGATGGGGGGTTGCCAGGGCTGGGATGTGTGTCCGGGAATTGTTCAAGGGTGGGGCAGAGAGGGTGGACACACACACACACGACAGGGAGAGGTGTTCCCACCCGCAAGAGGCACACAGGTGACACTGGGGAAGGAGCGGGGTGACAACGAGCAGCCCAGGGGACACGGTACACCAGGGCAGGAAGGGTGACACAACCACCCCAGGGGCACGCAATGCGCAATGAGGACATGGGTGACACCGGAGAAGAGAGGGGGTGACACAAGCAGCTCTGGGGACACGCAGTGAGGACACAGGTGACACCAGAGGGCAGGAAGGGGGTGACACAAGCCACCCCGGGGGCACGCAGTGCAGTGAGGACACAGGTGACACCAAGGCAGGGAGCAGGGTGACACGATGCAGCCCCAGGGGACACACAGCTCTGGCATTACCCCCGGTGCCGCAGTTCTCCTCATCGGTGCCGTCCATGCAGTCGGCGTCAGCGTCGCAGCGCCAGCGCATGGGGATGCAGTGCCCGTTCTTGCACTGGAACTGGTCGAACTCGCAGCGGGGCGTGCAGTCCTTCTGCAGGGAGGGGACAGGCAGGGGACATGGTCAGCAGGGACATGGGGTGGCTGTGGCAGCCTCCTGTGCCATTGCTGTCACCCAGGCACCGAGCACCAGCGGGGGCTGTGTCACTCTGGGAACACGAGGGGGGAATCCACTCTTCTGGGGACATTAGGATGGGATGTGTCTCTCTGGGGACATGACAGGGGCTGTGTCCCTTTGGGGACACGAGGGGACATGACCCTCTGGGGACATGACAGGGGCTGTGTCCCTTTGGGGACATGAGAAGGAGACATGACCCTCTGGGGACATGAGAAGGGGATGTGTCACTCTGGGGATGTGAGGGGGTGTGTCCCTTTGGGACATGAGGGGGGGTGTCCCTTGGGGACATGAGGGGGGTGTGTCCCTTTGGGGACATGAGAAGGGGACATGTCCCTCTCCCGCCGTACCTCTCCGAGCCGTCGGCGCAGTCGTGGTCCCCGTCACATTTCCACCTGCCCGCGATGCAGCGGCCGTTGGCACACGAGAACTCGCTCTCGGAGCAGGGCCGTGGTGCTGGGGACAGAAAACACGGGGTGTCCCCTTCCCCGAGCGTGGTGACAACACGGGCTGCAAGGGCAGGGGGGTGTCCCTGGCCAGCATCGGGAGGGGCACAGAATGACACAGACACACAGCTGGTGGCACTGGACACGGGTACAGGCAGAGTGGGGGCTGCCGGGGGGCACAGCTGGCACCACCTCCAGCCCCTTCCCACCCGCTCCAGGGCTCCCAGCTCCCTTTTTTGGGAACTGTGGTCACCAGCCTGCTGTCCCCTGGTCACTCACTCCTCTGCACAGGGCAGGAGGAGCTGTGGCGGTGCCCTGGCAGAGCCTCACCCCTGTCACCCCTCACAGGGCACAGGGACACCCTGAGGTGAGCGTGACAAAAACGTGGCACAGCCAGGCCAAATCAGCAGGACGGCACGTGGCTGGTCAACCACGCCAGATGAAGACCCTTCCCCTCCCACGGCCCGCGCGAGTTGGGACCCTCGATTAACGGCACAGGACACTGGAAGAAGAGAGTGGGACTGGGGGTGTCCAAGCTGGAGCAGGGAGAGTCAACGGTGGGATGGGTTTGAGCCAACCCAGCCATGCACGGGCCCCCTGCAGAGCAGCAGGCGGAGCCTCTCTGCTGCAGCTCCGTGGAGGAGATGCCGGTGCTGAAGCTCAGTAAATCCACCTGGATTGTCCAATCCCGACCCCTCTGCCTCACCTAGAAATTATTGCCTTCATTGATTTTGGAAAGACTGTACACGGAATTAAAAGATTTTGGCAGGAACCTACCTCTGAGCGCCCCGTAACGACAGTGTGAAAATGGAGAAAAACATAAGATGAAGTGAATGGCACAAACTCAAAAAAACACGGGGAAATCAACAGAAAAGAAAACAAAAGCTGCGCCCTAAAGAGCTGCGGGAGAACAGGGACCCGATGGGCACTGCAGGTGGGAGAGGGTCCGGCAGCAAGACCCTGGTGCCACCCCACGGAGGCAGCCTGAGCCCCTCTGGGGACAGAGCCACAGTGGAGCCCTGGGAACGGTCCGTCCATTGTCCACTCGTGTCCTTTGGTCACTCAGAGGTGCTGGCACACGAGCAGCAGCTCAGGAATGGCAGCAGTGACTCTGTCCTGGCTCTGGGGTCAGCCCGGGGGTGTGACCCGGGTCCCTCCGGTGTCCCACGCCATCCCAGGTGCCACTGCCAGGCATGGGGTGACACTTGGTGATGCTTGGTGGCAAAGGTGCCCTCGGGTGGCTACGGCCATGCTGGAGGGTGTTGGGGTCACCCCTTCCCTGTCACCCATCACCCTTGGGATGGACCCCTCGAATCAGGGATATCCTGGCAGGGACACGGTGGCTCTCCTGGACACCAGCCTGACACGCCCCCACTGCTGGCAGCAGGAGAGGGGCTGGGGGGGCTCAAAGTTCTCTCTTGTCCCCTCCCCACTGCAGGGACAGCAAAGGCTCGGGGGTGGGCACGTACTGCAGCTCTCCTCGTCCGAGTTGTCCCCGCAGTCATTGTCGTAGTCGCACTGCCAGCGGCCCGGCACGCAGCGGTTGTTCTTGCAGCGGAACTGGTACGGCTCGCAGGTGCGTTCGTCTGGGGGGACAGTGGGGACAGGGACAGGGATAGGGTCAGCAGTGCCCAAGAGGCCGCCACACTCAATCAAACCCCGGCACACAACCCGGCTATAGGACAGGACAAACAGAAACGCGAGACAGGACAGCACAGACAGGGGAACAACGACGACGGACGACAACACAGGACAACAACAGCAAACGACAGGGCCAGAGTGGACTCGTGTCCAGGGACAGTCAGCAGTGCCCCAAATGAGGGAGGAACAGGGAACAGGACAGGACAGGACAGGGACAGGACAGGACAGGGACACGGGAAGGGACAGGGCAGGACAGGGTAGGCAGGTGCCCAAAGCCGAGACGGAGAGACAGGGACAGGGGTCAGCACTGTCCTGAACCAGAGGAAATATGGGACAGGGACAGGTGTGAGCATCGCACTGCACAAGGGGACAGGATGGGGACAGGGATCAGAAGTGCCCAGGACAAGGGGAGGTTACAAGAAGGGACAAGGACAGGGGTCAGCACTGCCCTGCACCAGGGGAGGGACAGGGACAGGGGTCAGCGCTGCCCAAAACAAGGGAGGACAGCCAGGACAGGACAGGGACAGGCAGCAGCCAGGGAGGGACAGGGGTCAGCACTGCCCAAAACAAGGCGAGTGACACGACCAGGACAGGGACAGAGTTCACACGCCGCATCTCCTCTGACCCATCCCTGCCCAGCCATCTCGGAAAAGGAGCAGCTGCAACTCTTGGGGCACCCCAGTGGACACAGCCAGCGCCAGGCCAGCCTGTCCCTCGGGGAAATGGTGACACGAGGTGACACTGGCTCGTCCCCACGGCCTGCTGCTCACCGCATTCCTCCTTGGGCTCGTCGGATCCGTCCCCACAGTCGTCCTCGCCGTCACACTTCCAGCGCGCCGGGATGCACCGGCCCGACAGTGCTGCAACCGGAACTCGTCCCACACCGCAGGTCATGTTGTGGCTGAGAGGTGCACAAGGGGATCAACAGAGTGCAGGGCAGGGGTCAGCGCTGGCCAGGCATGTGCTGCTCTCTGTGGGGCTGGGGAGCTGGGTGAGCTGGGTGAGACCCCCTCCCCTGCAGCGGCTGTGCAGGGAGAAGGCAGAGGGAGGAGGAGCCCAGCGGGACAGATCCTGGCAAAGCCACCAACACTGAGAAGGGACTGAGCAGGGAATGAGCAAGGACTGAGGAGAGACTGAGCAGAGAATGAGGAGAGAATGAGATGGGACTGAGCAGGGAATGAGGAAAGACTGAGCAGGGAATGAGCAGGGAATGAGGAGAGAATGAGGAGAGAATGAGCAGGGAATGAGGAGAGACTGAGCAGACAATGAGCAGAGGACTGAGCAGGAATGAGAGGAGATTGAGCAGGAATGAGCAGGGAATGAGAAGAGAATGAGGAAGAACTGAGCAGGATATGAGGGAGACTGAGCGAGGAATGACAGGACTGAGCAAGGAAATGAGCAGAAGATGAGGAGAGAAAATGGGAGGAGACTTGCAGGAATGAGCAGAGAATGAGAGAGAATGAGAGAATGAGAAGAGAATGAGGAGAGACTGAGCAGGGAATGAGGAGGGAATGAGCAGAGAATGAGGCGAGAATGAGGAGAGAATGAGGAGGGACTGAGCAGGAATGAGTGACCAAAGAGGGACCAGGAGGACTGAGCAGGGAATGAGTGACCAAAGGGACCAGGGAGGACTGCGCAGGACTGAGCAGGAATGAGTGACCAAGAGGACCAGGAGGGACTGAGCAGGGACTGAGCAGGGAATGAGTGACCAAAGAGGGACCAGGGAGGGACTGAGCAGGCACCTGCCACCTCGCTGGCAGCCCCTACTCCTGGCTGAGCCCCCACTCCTGACTGAGCCCCCACTCCCATCCAGCCCATGCCAACCTCTCCTTTTCCTCCTCTTCCTCCTCCTCCTCCTCTGCAGGCTCTGAGCACCAGATCCTCTACATCGCGGACGACAACAAGATCCGGAGCATGTACCCCTTCAACCCCAACTCCGCCTACGAGCCGGCCTTCCAGGGCGACGAGAATGTGCGCATCGATGCCATGGACATCTACGTCAAGGGCAACAAGATCTACTGGACCAACTGGCACACGGGCAGGATCTCGTACCGGGAGCTGCCCGCCTCCTCCTCCGCCTCCACCGCCTCCAACCGCAACCGGCGCCAGATCGATGGTGGTGTCACCCACCTGAACGTGAGCGAGCTTTGCCGGGGTGCAAAACAAGCGATAGGGATGGGCTGGTGGTGTCTTCCCCTCCTCAACCATCCCCATTTTGCCCCGCACAGATCTCAGGGCTGAAGATGCCACGGGGAATCGCCATCGATTGGGTGGCCGGGAACATCTACTGGACGGATTCGGGGCGGGACGTCATCGAGGTGGCGCAGATGAAGGGCGAGAACCGCAAGACGCTGATTTCGGGGATGATCGACGAGCCCCACGCCATCGTGGTTGACCCTCTGAGGGGGTGAGAGGCTTGAGGCTTCATCCCATCCCTCTGTCCAGCCCTCACCCTGCTCCCCTCACCACAAACCCACCCGTGGTGGCAGCTCCCCATGTCCCAATGTCACTCTGGGTGTCTGCTCGAGTTGCCCCAGAATTACCTGGTGACTCCATGGGGACAAGGTGGGAGGGTTTCTTCTCCAACTGACCACTGGGCTGTCCAGTTCCTTTGAGAATGAACTGCCTGTGTCCTTGCAGAACGATGTACTGGTCAGACTGGGGCAACCACCCCAAAATCGAGACGGCCGCCATGGATGGGACACTGCGGGAAACCCTGGTACAGGACAACATCCAGTGGCCAACAGGTGAGAGAGGTGACAGGAGGAGCACGAGGGGACAAAAACACTGTGAGGAGCATCCCCAGCACTGGGAAGGGGCATCCCAACATTGGGATGAGNAGGGGTGACCCCAACACCCTCCAGCATGGCCGTAGCCACCCGAGGGCACCTTTGCCACCAAGCATCACCAAGTGTCACCCCATGCCTGGCAGTGGCACCTGGGATGGCAGTGGGGACACCCAGGAGGGACCCGGGTCACACCCCCAGGCTGACCCCTAGAGCCAGGACAGAGTCCACTGCTGCCCATTCCTGAGCTGCTGCTCGTGTGCCAGCACCTCTGAGTGACCAAAGGACACGAGTGGACAATGGACAGGACCGTTCCCAGGGCTCCACTGTGGCTCTGTCCCTCCAGAGGGGCTCAGGCTGCCCGTGGGGTGGCACCAGGGTCTGCTGCCGGACCCTCTCCCACCCTGCAGTGCCCATCGGGTCCCTCTGTCTCCCCGCAGCTCTTTAGGGCGCAGCTTTTGTTTTCTTTTCTGTTGATTTCCCGTCGTGTTTTTTGAGTTTGTGCCATTTCACTTCATCTTATGTTTTTCTCCATTTTCACACTGTCGTTACGGGGCGCTCAGAGGTAGGTTCCTGCCAAAAATCTTTTAATTCCGTGTACAGTCTTTCCAAAATCAATGAAGGCAATAATTTCTAGGTGAGGGCAGAGGGGTCGGGATTGGACAATCCAGGTGGATTTACTGAGCTTCAGCACCGGCATCTCCCTCCACGGAGCCGCAGCCAGGGAGGCTCCGACCCTGCTGCTCTGCAGGGCCCGTGCATGGCTTGGGATTGGCTCCAAACCCATCCCCACCGTGACTCTCCCTGCTCCAGCTGGACACCCCAAGTCCCCTCTCTTCTCCCAGTGTCCTGTGCCGTTATCGGAGGGTCCCCAACGCCGCGGGGCCGTGGGGAGGGGAAGGGTCTGTCCATCCTGGGTGGGTGACCACGCCACGTGCCGTCCTGCTGGATTTGGCACTGGCTGTGCCACGTTTTTGTCACGCTCACCTCAGGGTGTCCCTGTGCCCTGTGAGGGGCCCAAAAAGAAGAGGAACCCCATCCCTTGAGCTTTGCAGATTTCAATTGTGGCACAAGCACACAGAATGAAAGGAAAACAAGAAAAAAATGCAATTTGCCAGCTCACGGACTAATAGATATCCAGATTGTATGCCTCCACACATCTACTCCCCTTTGGACGTCCGGATTTCATAGGACAACTAGAGAGGTTAAAATTGAAAACGAGAATTTCCGAGAAATGCAATGATCATCACTAACCCCCATACCACCAGCCCACCAAGTAACTTTGAATCTTAAGCAAACACAGACTCCAATATCCACAGAACAAGAAGCCATCACATAAAAAACATCAAGATATCTAAAGTCTGATGCCATTCTTAAAAATTTATTCGCTGGCTCCTTTTGAAAAACCCTAAGACCTTGGAGTGGAAGTGAACAAAAGAAAAATAAAAAACCACCAAAAACACACTGCTCTGTTCATGTATCTCATGAAACATCCCATGCACCTCCACAACACTGGAGCCCCTCAAACTTTCTATTAGTTATATATTAATTGCATATAAATCACTCTCATACAGAATTCTGACTACTAAATGAACGCATAGTACATGTTCCAGAATTCAACACACAACCTAGGGTGGTCCTCTCCTTACACAAGAACACAAACAGCCACAAAGACGCCTGGAACAGGGAACATTTGTGTATGTTACAATGAGGTGCATACAACAGAAGATCATCATAGCCAATTATCACTCTCACCAATATATCCCGAGTTACTATCTGAGATTTACTGAATCATTACTCTTATCACAGACTGCTTCCAAAAACACATATAATTGACAATTTACAATGGAATTAAACAAGAAGGCCATCCAAATCCTTTGCTTCCCTAAAATACATGAATAAGAAGGCAAAAAACATAAATTAATTTAACAGAATTAAAGTCAAATACTACTCCCTAATTAAAACAAGTGAAATCCAAATCTGAACAAATCAAGAGCAAAAATAATAAAATAAGGATGGCCCATTGACTTAGACGAGTTGTAGACTTAAGTTGGATGTTCCCCAGAAAAATCTCTGAAGAAAATAGGATGTCCAGTGAGGGAAGAAAAAAGCCACTCGCTTTTAAACTAAGCGTTACAATTGTAGTTTGATGTTCTGAAAAGAGCGAATGTGTGGGGAAACGTAATAACTTTGGAGAGAAAGTTAAAGGGATCTCAACCAAAGAGAGAATGGAATAAGGTATTTTTGGTAGTCTGCCCACCATCTGGGTCAGCCCCAGGCTCTCTGCTGCAATAGACAACTCTCGCACGGCTGAACGCACTCATCAGCATGTAACCCCTGCTCAGCATCTGCTTTCTGAATACCGCGGAGAGCAACTAGCACCAAAGGCCACTCAGCATCTCCATCCCACATGTCCATCATCGGACGCCCTAAAAATACCAAAAACATTTTGCTTATATCCAAATCTTTCTAACAAATGCAGACACTACCAAAACGACCAAAAACAGAGTTAAAAAATATAAACATAATTTTAAAAAGTATGTGAAAAGGAAATAATCCTCATGGTACTTTTTATTCCACAGCATCACAATATCCCTCCCTCCTCTGATAATCACCATGAAATTAAAAAAATAAATGAATTCACTATGCCAAAAAACAAAATTACCCATAAGAAGACGAACAACTACTAAGAGGACTTTTTGCAGTATATAGACTCATATATCCCCAAAAACCATGACCAAGAATCCTGCCCCCATTTTTTTTGGTTTTTTAGCTTACTACAACCCAAGGCGCAGAAAAAAGAACAAGCCTCTGATCTCTGTGACCAAAGTCACTATAAAAAGCAACCACATGAACTTGAAATATTTATTAAATATAAGATGAGAAGCAAAGCAACGAGGAAAACAGCAAACAAGCGCAGATTGGACCAAGGTTCCTCAACTGCCAAAATAAAGTTCAATCAAATAACCTCCCGCGCATCGAGCACAACATGAACAGCCTGACAAAGAAAGCGCGCAGTCTCACACGCGAAGTAACTTCATTACCAACTATGCAGCGGCCAATAAGCAGATTTTAAAAACAAAAACAAAAAATAAAAAATACACCAAGATACCTATATGAACAATGCATTTCCGGCACAAACACCAACATCCAGGGAAAGCCTCAAGTTAAAGAGCCCACAAATGGTGTCCAACCAGCCAGAGAGCCCATCTGTCTGAGAGAGATGAACGCAAACCAAAGCACTCAAAGATCCCCCTTGGTACCGACAGAAGTAACGAGATCGCAACCACAGCCCCAAGTCAACAGCTCAGCCACGCAGACGCGCCCTACCGGAGCCCTCGCTCCCGCCCACCGCACTGCTTGGGCAGATTCCTCCTCGTAGTTACAAACCATGCAATGCGATATAAACACCCACAGACTAGTCGCACCAAAACAGAAGCACCCAAAAACCCCTTGAGAGATTTCTTTCTCTCATGCGACTGCCGAGTCCAGTGCATCCCATGAGCCTCTCACAAAACAGCGAATCCCCTCTCCAGCGGAAAGCAAGACTCCAGTTACAAAGCCTTACACAGCAACGAGCCTAGCAGACTTCTCTCAGCTCGAAAATGAAATCTCCTCCCCCACCATGTCTGAAACACTTTGTGTTACTTCTGGGGTCTAAATGACCATAAAACGTCTTATAAATAATCATCATCTGCCCTCTGGGCCTCTTTACCTGAACACAAACCTCTGTCCCACGTATCGATCTGGTGAAGTCCCATCATAGTTATGCTACTCAACAAAACAATCACGTCGTCTCCTATTTAAAAGTAGAACTGATTTCCCTAAAAGCTAATTAATAATTAAATCTATTTAAAGAAATTAAATTACCGACTTCTTCCATCGAATTATACAAAAAAAAGAAAACAGCTAAAACTAAAATTAGCCTAATAGTAAAATAATGTGTCATTTTAGAAAATAACAATTGCTCCAAAAATCCGTTTGCATAACTTAAAGAAGAATAAATTAACCCAAGTCATCTCCACACTAAAGAAGCAAGAATTCCAGAAAGCTCAGGGAGACCTTCCCCCTTAGATCAACTACAGAAAAACCTCTGCCCTAGCTCAACATTGACAATGTATCAGTAAATAGAAAAGAAACAAACTTCATCAACAGGACCTAGAACAATTGATGAATATAGAGTTGCAATTAAAGACAAATAGGTTAATGGCAATTTTTTATCTCTGAGTTCGTTTCTTGGCAAACAGAAAATTTAGTTGTTGAGGATCTTTCTAAAAGCACACAAGTAAATGGATGGAGGTGATGGGAACAACTGAGGAACACATTTCATCTGAAACACAAATTCAGGCACAGGATCCTCTCCCTCACTCAAAAGTTACTGTGGAATCCCTTTAATAATGCCATCACTTTCATAGTGGACTTTGGGCAATAATTCTCATTCTACTCTTCGCAGAACATAAACTTTTCCAAGAGATACAGAACACATCTTGGAAAAACCACACGGCCCCAAAAGCGCCCCTTGCTTTCTCCAAAAATGAAAAGCAAATTTCTAAATTTTCGGGAGAGAAGGAGCCTTCCAAAATACAAAGTCTAAACCTGCTCGGAGGAAATACAACTGCAAAATACCATATGCAATAATAAAAATTATAAGGGAATAGAATACCAGAAAAATATAAATGCTGTTTACCCTATGGAAAAAACACTTTTCTTTCACCTCGTGCAACAGCCTGTAAGGCAACAGGAATAAATCCAAACCATCCTACATTTAGTACCCCCGTACCAAACCTGCCCATCCTAGACCACACAATTTGCAATGCCAGTGATGTGAGCAAAAAAGAGCCACCCAGAACACACCCAGATCCAATTGGGATACTGCGAATAAAAGCAGCATTAAATATTAAGCCATTATCAAATTAAAAAAATAATAAATAACAAGTCACATACTAAATTGAAATTATGTATAAGCAAAACTAAGTCCTAATAAACACGTTTTTTCCCTCCATCCCTTACATAAAAGGCCACAAGCAGCCCTCTCCGCATCCTTATCCAATAAATTCCACTAAATCATAGATGGCCAAGATATCCAACACTAACAGTCAGCCAATTCCGGTCAAAAGACTTATAAATGTGAGAAGTAGACCAATCGCCTCTCTTGAAACAAAACAATGTCTTTCATTGCTAACCTTCACAACCAAGTTATCTCCCCAGAAAAAGAGAACAGAATAAAATAAAAACAAAACAAAGAAAACAAAAAAATAATCAAATAACCAAACAAACCAAAAACAACCAAAAATAGCCAGAACGGATACACAGCCCGCGAAAGACGCCCGATGTATGATCTGCGGCAGGGCGGACCATCGCACTATCCACAACAAACAGGCTAACAACCATAAAGGCCCAGCACCAAGGAGACACCAGATAAAAAGATAGCGCGCCACGCAGTATCAGACAGCCAAGCCACGACCACCACCTCAGCCCCCTAGCTGGACCACCACCGCCAACATGTCCCTCCAGCCCCGTCCGGGTCACCGCCCACTGCGGGCCGCGAGTCCGCCCACGAGGATGCCAGCACGGAGGTTTGGGGCAGAGGCAACACTGCTACTCCAGTGTCAGCTCCATCTGGGCGAACAGCACTCCTCCGGATTCTCATCCGAGTTGTCCCCGCAGTCGTCCTCACCGTCGCACTTCCAGGCCAGGGGTTTGCACATGGTGTTGTTGCACTGGAACTCGTCCAGGGGACACGTGCGAACTGGGACAGCGCAGGAGGGGACACCTCAGCTCAGTGCCAAAACCCCGGCCTGGGGCTGCTGTTCCAATGGTCCAGCATGGCCGGGTGTCCGGGGATGGGGGGTTGCCGGGCTGGGATGTGTGTCCGGGAATTGTTCAAGGGTGGGGCAGAGAGGGGTGGACACACACACACACACAGGGGAGAGGTGTCCCACCCGCAGAAGGGACACAGGTGACACTGGGGAAGGGAGCGGGGTGACACGAGCAGCCCCAGGGGACACGGGTGACACAGGGGCAGGAGAGCGGGTGACACAAACCACCCCAGGTGCACGCATGCGAATCGAGGAGGGTGACACCAGAGAGGGGAAGGGCGACAGCAAGCTCGGGACAGCAGTGAGGACACATCGTGACAGGGCAGGAAGGGGGTGACACAAGCCACCCCAGGGACACGCAGTGAGGACACAGGTGACACCAAGGCAGGGAGCAGGGTGACACTGTGCAGCCCCAGGGGACACACAGCTCTGGCATTTACCCCACGGTGCCGCAGTCTCTCCTCGCATCGGGTGCCGTCCATGCAGTCGGCGTCAGCGTCGCAGCGCCAGCGCATGGGGATGCAGTGCCCGTTCTTGCACTGGAACTGGTCGAACTCGCAGCGGGGCGTGCAGTCCTTCTGCAGGGAGGGACAGGACAGGGGACATGGTGCACAGGTGACATGGGGTGGCTGTGGCAGCCCCTGTGCCATTGCTGTCACCCAGGCACCGAGCACCAGCGGGGGCTGGTCACTCTGGGAACACGAGGGGGAATCCACTCTTCTGGGGACATTAGGATGGATGTGTCTCTCTGGGGACATGACAGGGGCTGTGTCCCTTTGGGGACACGAGGGACATGACCCTCTGGGGACATGACAGGGGCTGTGTCCCTTTGGGGACATGAGAAGGAGACATGACCCTCTGGGGACATGAGAAGGGATGTGTCACTCTGGGGATGTGAGGGGGTGTGTCCCTTTGGGGACATGAGGGGGGTGTGTCCCTTTGGGGACATGAGGGGGGTGTGTCCCTTGGGGACATGAGAAGGGGATCATGTCCCTCTCCCGCCGTACCTCATCCGAGCCGTCGGCGCAGTCGTGGTCCCCTCACATTTCCACCTGCCCGCGATGCAGCGGCCGTTGGCACACGAGAACTCGCTCTCGGAGCAGGGCCGTGGTGCTGGGGACAGAAAACACGGGGTGTCCCCTGAGCGTGGTGACAACACGGGCTGCAAGGGCAGGGGGGTGTCCCTGGCCAGCATCGGGAGGGGCACAGAATGACACAGACACACAGCTGGTGGCACTGGGGACACGGGGGTACAGGCAGAGCTGGGGGCTGCCGGGGGGGCACAGCTGGCACCACCTCCCAGCCCCTTCCCACCCCGCTCCAGGGCTCCCAGCTCCCTTTTTTGGGGGACACTGTGGTCGCACAGCCTGGCTGTCCCCCTTGGTCACTCACTCACTCTGCACAGGGCAGGAGGAGCTGTGGCGGTGCCTGCAGAGCCTCACCCCTGTCACGTCCCGCCCGCGCAGTCCGTCCAGTAGATGTTCCCGGTTCCCTCCACGAACCAATCGATGTGCGACTATCCCCGACGGCATCTTCAGTCCTCTAGATACTTGTGGTTCAGGGCAACAATGGAGGCATGGATTGAGGGGGAAGGACACCACCCAGCCCATCCCCATCGCTTGTTTTGCACCCCGGCAGAATCTCGCTACACGCTTCAAGGTTGTGGTGTAGACACCACCTCGGAGATTGGCGCCGGCTGTATGCGGTTAGGCAGGCGGATGAGGCAGGGCCTTGGAGGAGGAGGCGGCAGCTCCCTCAGGTCGGAGATCTAGCCCGTGTGCCAGTTGGGCTTACAGTAGTCATTCTTAGATTAGCCCTTGACGTTAGATGTTCTCCCTCCGCTGCATATGCGCACATTTCTCGTCGCCCTGGTTGCTGGTGACAGGTCCCGGTCTTTGCATTAGTGCTGACTTGGGAGTGTCGAAGAGAGTACCATTATGGTCCTGTGATGTTTCTCGTCTTTGTCCTTATCGCATTGTAGAAGTGAAATACTGGTCTGCTCAGAGGCGCGTTGCAGAGAGGAGAACTTGGAGGAGAGAGGACAGAGAGGAAAACGAGATTTATGCTGTGAGGAATGGGAGTATGGGGTCTCCAAATGACATGAGAGTGTGGCGCGCTCGCAGTTAGGTAGTAGTGTGTGTCTTTTTAGCCCTATGAAATGTGGGATGGCTATGTTCGTAGTGGTGCGCGGGTGTCTCTTATAGCCTCGATTGCGCTAGGTTCAGTGCACGCAAGAAATGGGGATCAGCCCAGTGGAGAGGCCATGACAAGCTTAGTGGTTTATAGTGGGCGTGACTCAGTATTCGAGGAGTGGGAGTCGGGTCTCAGCACTTCCGACGTGGCTGCGTGGCCTCAACCCAGCGAACCATTTTTCAGTAGACGCTCTAGGCGCTATAGACTGGCGCCTCAGCCTGGATGAGGCGGGCTCAATAGGTTCCGTCCAGTGGGGTCAGCCAGGAGTTGTGGTTCTTCAAGGTCACGTGACTGGTGGGGCCAGCCCAGTCATATGGCTCAGACATTCTTTGTGAAGAATCGTGCGCAGAAGAAAATGAGAGAGAGAGAGGAGAAGTGTCACAGAGCTGGGTAAGAATGGAAGAAGGAGAGATCGAGCTAAGAGAAAGTGGGAAAGAAGTGGCTCAGTTGCAAGGAGGAAGAGTGAGTAGAGAGCTCACCAGACAAGGTAAAGTGACGGAAGAGAGCTCAAGCCAAGGAACGAAAAGGCCGGAACTTCAGAAGAGACCAAGAAATGAGGAGAGAGTATACACAACAGGGAAAAGAAAGATGAGAAAGGGAGCTACTATATAGACTAAGAGAGCAAAAGTTGAAGGTCTCAAATGCTCTAAAGACGCAAAGAGAAGAACTCAGCACAGGAAAGATGAAAATTCATTAAACAAAGTGACGCATTGTTCAATGATCAGCATCACGACTCGCAGAGAACATATGAGAGAAAACCAGCGAGAATCAGAGCATCCGGATTGGATAGCCACTGCCATTCTCGCCAAACATCATATATGCTGGGTTTATCTCCAACATGAAACTCGAACTGGGACATGAACACACCATCGCGCATGCGCAGTAGATGCACAATAAATGACCCCAGGCGAGATCGTGACAGTGTCAGTAGCTCAGGGGATATGGCCTTAACTGAAAGTGAGCAACATATAGGAGGCCTCCAGGTCATAGGACTTAGTGAGGAACGGCTCTGGTTTGGCACGACAGTGTTAACTCCATTGTGAATTGGTCTGCCTCCTACTATCACTTCCTCCCTTCGCCTGCTTCACGAGCACATTCACTTCGACAGCCATCGAGTGTTCTTTCGCTGTCGTTCATGTACAAGCCTTTCTGCCAGACGCTTTCAGGATTCGTGTGGAATGCCTACCTTGTATCTCTGAGTGTCCTTTCGTAGCTAGACGTGAGAATTCAGATATGTGTTCACTGCCGTGAGCAGACGTAGAGAGCACATAGCGAGGGTAGAGAGACATGCTCTCTGATGAGTCATCAGAGAGCAGCATGGCGCAATCAGAACTCTCACCAAGGGAGTAACACACACCTTAGAGACCCCATACTTCTACCTCTCCTATAGGAACACTCGCATTCCTGTGTCGCGCGCACCAAGACCAATATATACCCTCACTCGCTTGCGAAAACCTCAAGCAACCCCAGGCAGCCGATCCTCCTGATCAGAGCAGCAGGGTCACGCTCAGCGCAACTAAGCGAGAAATTCTGTGACCTACATTAAACCAGCAGCAAGCTCTCTATCTCATGTTCATGACACTAAATTCTGCTCTCGCTGGAGTCTACTTGCCTCGTAGTACATCTGTGTGCGTGAGACTGCTATGCCCAGTTCAACATCATGCATGCATCACGCCTCCTGGACTTCCGGCATCGTGACGCCACGTCTCCATCTTGCTGTGTTTCTCCACTTCCAAAGGGTTCAATTAGTGTGGTCGGTCGTCTGACTTGAGATGCTCAGTCACGTGTGGAGTCATGATTGACATTGGTGCTACTTATTAGATACGCTAGTACACCGCAGAGTGGTTTTCGACGAACACCCTGTTCCCCGGTGGCGCGCCCGGCCCGGCTCCCCACCCACGCGTATGAGCGAGCGAGTGGTGAGCAATAATAAGTGCAAGGATTCTCTCTCGTCCTCTCGCGGCTGGGGCCTCGGGCAAGCCGCCCAGAGTTTCGTGCTCGTGATCGCCGTATAGATTTCTCGCAGAGAGAACACCAGAGTCGCTCTACGCAACGTGGGAGTGGTGTTGGGTGCGCCTCCAGCTGCACTTGCTTGTGTCATCTCATCACATAGCAAGGATTATCGTTACTTTTTCGTCCTGTCATGTGGTAGCTGAACTTGGGTCTTGTGGTCGTGATGGTAGACTACTCGCGAGGGTGTGGACTGGCTGCGGCGTGCTGTGACTCCCGTGGTGTAGTGCGCCGGCGATGTCTGTGAACTCCCACGGCCACAGGTCCGTGATTCCCATTCACACTTACTAGATATATACCTCCACAATCGCGTCGACCAGACACTCTCTTCTCTTGTCCCACCCAGCGCTCTGAGCAGCAGTGCACCGTGCAGGACCCTACAGTAGATAGACGAGATTCTTTGGTGGAGATTTTTATTTGTTTCATATTGCTGTTGTGTAAGGCGCCGTATTTTGCGTGGGTAGATTAATCGCGTTTTTGGTGCTGAGATGGTGCTACTCAATTTGAATATTTTGCCTATATTTGATGTGTGTCTGCGAAGACCGTTTGGCTAGCATGTGGTGGGACAGTGAGAGTTAGTATGTCCTCTATCTCGCGCTATATAATTCTCTCAGTAACTGTTTTGCGACTAGTGTGTGTTTGGTCAGAGTGATACCCACAACCGCGTATTTTGATGGGGGATTTTTTGGGGATTCTGTGGTGCGATTTTTTTGGGTATTATTGGTATTTGGATATTCTTTATGAAATTTATTTTTTTTGGGGGAGTATCTTCTTGGGGAGGACTTCTGCAAAAATGTGAGTTTTCATTGTTTTTGGGGATTTCTTGGGCGGGAAGACTGGACAACCCAACCCCAACATCTGGGCTGAGCCATTGGGCTTGATAGACCATGCCCATGCACCACGGTGACCTGCTGACCGGCCACCCCGGGCCACAGGACCGCACCCACGGGGCGAGCCCACTCACCACAATTCCTTCTCGTCCGCTGTTATCCTCCACAGTTGTCAATCCCGTCGCACTGTTCGACCGATCCACAGACATACCGGTCGTTCTTGCAAGGGAACGGTCGTTGGCGTCGGGACCCACTGAATTTCACTGCACCAATGCTAAACAGAAAGCAGAACGGTGACGTGAAAGGACACGCCGTAGCCAGGCTGTCACGCTCGTCACGAGCCGCCGCTCGGCCTCTGCCCGCCTCTCCGGGGAGGGATGTCCCACGCTCCGGAGGCTGAAGCAAAGAGACTGAAGCAAAGACAATCGCCCGTGCTGCTGTGAGCCCTCTCCTTGCCGGCCTGACCCTCCAGCCCCCTCCCCACCGCTGGTCCCTCCTCAATCAAAGCCACCTCCAGCCCCTCGTCCCTGCTGGCCACCCCCAAATGTCCCTCCCAGCCCCTCCGGTCCCCACGGCGGTGCCCGAGCCCCGGATTGCCGGGAGGGTTTGGGGCAAGGCACCGCGGTGTCACTCACGTCCTCATCCTCATCCTCATCCCCATCCTGTCCGTCTCTCAGTCCTCTTTCGTCCTCCCGTCCTCGTCCTCGTCTTCCTCCCTCGCTCTATCCTGACCTTCCTTCTCATCATCCTCATCCTCGTCCTCATCCTCATCCTGACCCCCAGTTTCATCCTCATCCTGACCTCCCTCATCATCCTCATCCCCATCCTCATCATCGCCCATCCTCATCACCACCATCCCTCACATCCTCGATCTATCCTCATCCTCATCCTGATCTTCATCCTCATTCCTCATCCTCATCCTCATCTCATCCTCATTTCCTCCTCCTCCTCCTCGTCCTCCGTCCCTCGTCCCCGATCACTCATGCCTCATCTCATCGTAATCCTCATCATCACTCCCGTGCCTCGTCCTCTTGGATCGGCCTCGTCCTCATGTCACTCGTCCTGTTTCCTCGCCCTCCTCAATCCTACCTCTCCTCATCCATTCATGCCTCATGTCCTCATCCTCTCGCACCCAGTCCTTCACTCCTACATCCGCTCGCAGGATTCATCTGTCTGGAGAACCCCTAGTACGCTCCCTCATCCCCATCCCGACCCGCCATTCCCAATTTCCTCCATTCCCTATCCTTCCTCAGTCCTCGATCCTCATCTCATCCTCCTCATCCTCATCTCATCTTCCTCGCTCCTCGTCCTCGTCCTTCGTCACCCAATCCTCATACTCGCACATCCTCATACCATACCTGCACCTCCTCTCTCGGTGTCACCTACCGACGGGGGACACGGTGGGCGAGGGGATGACCACGCAGGTGCCGTTGTCCAGGCGTTTGCCGTTGGGGCAGGTGCACACGGGGCCGCTGGGGCTGAGCAGGCAGAGCCACTCGCACTTCTTGCGGTCACACGGGTTGGTCACTGCGGGAGGGGAGGGCACGGGGTGGTGAGGACAGCGGGGTGGTGACAGTAGGGTGGTGACAGCAGGGTGGTGACAGCAGGTGGTGCGAATCGCAAGGTGGTGACAGCACAGTGACACACAGCCCTCTTGCTCCACACCTTCAGGACAAGCGCTGTGGCCCTGTGCTGCCTCCCCCAAGCCCCGAGGTCACCAATTGACCACTGCAGCTGGACTGCCCCAACCCACCCCACCAACCCCCTGCTCTGCCCACCCACACCCCTCCCCTTTGGGGGGCTGCGTCCCCTCTTCCCAAGCTCTCCCAACGCTCCCCACGCCCCCTTTGACCCCCAGGATCAGGGTGGGGGTCCCGGGCCCACACTCACCCTCTGGCTGCTTGTACTGATGGTAGAGCACCACGTCGGTGGCGTGGTTGAGGCCGGACGTCAGGTTGGTGACGGCTTTGTGCCCGAACTTGTGGATCTTGAAGATGCGGTTGTTGATGTAGGTGACGCCGTAGATGTAATCCTCAAAGATGTCGATGCTGAACGGATGGCTCAGCCCTGGGGAAACCAGCAGGGGACATGTGGAGGGAGGGATCTGGGGTGGGTCCTAAGTTGGGGACCCCCACGGGGCGCCCCTTACCTTTCTTGTTGTCGATGGCCACGACGGGGTCGGTGCCATTGAGCCGGATGCTGCCGATGACGGAGAGCTTGGCATCGGCCCAATACAACCTCTCGTTGTGATAATCCACGGCCAGGCCTGAGGGGACACAGCCCCCAGTGAGCCCCCAGCCCACCCTGAGCCCCTCCTGACCAACTGACCCACAGAGCAGCCACATCACCTCTACACCCCCCTTTTGTGGGGCTCCGAGCCCCCAGAACAACCCAACACAAATGGATTGTGCATGTCCCCATCATGTGCATGTCAGGTTCACCCATCCCAGTGCTGGGGGTGCTCAGCCCAATGTTGGGGTGCCCCATCCCCGTGCTGGGGGTGCTCATCCCAATGTTGGGTGCCCCCCCCCGTGCCGGGGTGCTCACCCAATGTTGGGATAGCCCCTTTCCAGTGCGGGGATCCTACTCAGTGTTTTTGTCCCTCGGTTCCTCCTGTCACCTCTCTCACCTGTTGGCCACTGGATGTTGTCCTGTACCAGGGTTTCCCGCAGTGTCCCATCCATGGCGGCCGTCTCGATTTTGGGGTGGTTGCTCCCAGTCTGACCAGTACATCGTTCTGCAAGGACACAGGCAGTTCATTCTCAAGGAACTGGACAGCCCAGTGGTCAGTTGGAGAAGAAACCCTCCCACTTTGTCCCCATGGAGTCACCAGGTAATTCTGGGGCAACTCGAGCAGACACCCAGAGTGACATTGGGACATGGGGAGCTGCCACCACGGGTGGGTTTGTGGTGAGGGGAGCAGGGTGAGGGCTGGACAGAGGGATGAGGAAGCTCAAGCCTCCACCCCTCAGAGGGTCAACCAGATGGCGGTGGGGTCGTCGATCAATCCCCGACAGCGTTTGCGTTCTCGCCCTTCATCTGCGCCACCTCGATGACGTCCCGCCCGAATCGTCAGTAGATGTTCCGGACCCATCGATGGCGATTCCCCGTGGCATCTTAGCCTGAGATCTGTTGCGGGGCAAATGGGGATGGTTGATGAGGGAAGACACCACCAGCATCCCTATCGCTTGTTTTGCACCCGCACGCGTCCTCACGTTGCAGTGGTGACACCACCATCGAGTCTGGCGCACGGTTGCGGTTGGAGGCTACGGTGGAGGCGGAGGGAGGGAGGAGCGGGCAGCTCCCCGGTACGAGATCCTGCCCAACGTGTGCCAGTTTGGTCCAGTAGATCTTTGTGTTGCCCTTGACGTATGATGTCCATCGGCATCGATGACGACCACCATTCTCCGTCGCCCTGGAAGGCCGGCCGGTAGGCGGAGTTTGGGGTTGGAAAGGTAATGCTCCGGATCTTGTTGTCGGTTCCGACGATGTAGGAGATCCTGGGTGCCAAGAGCCTTGGGCAGAGGGAAAAAGGAGGAGGAGGAAGAGGAGGAAAGGAGAGAGTTGGCATGGGGCGGATGTGGAGGTGGGGGCCTACAGGTCTAGTGGGCTCAGCCAGAGTAGGGGCTTAGCCCAGATGGAGGCTTAGCCTAGATGGGTGGCTCAGCCCGATTGGAGGTTCAGCCCAAACCGTGCGGGGGATCAGCGGCCCGAGTTGGGGGGCTCAGCTGGGAGTGGGGGCTCAGCTGGGAGAGTGGGGTCAAGCCCAGACTGGGGCCTCAACCGGAGTAGAGGCTCAGCCCTAGACTGGCGGCTGCGAGCCTGGATGGGGGCTCAATCAGGCAGTGGGGGCTCAGCCAGGAGTGGGGGGACGTCTCAGTCAGGACTGGGGGTTCAGAGCCCGAGACTGGCGGACTTCACCTGGAGTGGGCGGCACGGAGAATTTGGGGGTTTCAGCTGGGAGTGGGGGGCTCCAGCTGGGGAGTGGGGCTCCACAGTTCAGGGGTGAGGAGTACCCTGTGCGAGGGCCGCTAGTGGCTGACTCGGTGCTTTTTTTCTCCCCTCCTTTCCTTTTTTTTTTTTTTGGATGAGGCTGAGGACGAGGATGAGGATGAGCATGAGAATAGGGGTGAGGATGATGAGGAGGACGAGGACGAGGATGAGGTGGATGAGGATGAAGAGGGGGTGAGGGTGAGGATGAGGAGGGGGATGAGGATGGGGATGGGGATGACGATGACAATAACAATGACAATGATGATGATGTGAATGATGATGAGAATGAGAAGGGGGATGAGGATGAAGATGATGAGGATGAGGATGAGAATGGGGGTCAGGATAAGGATTAGGAGGGAGGTCAGGATGAGGATGAGAATGGGGGTCAGGATGAGGAGGGGAGGAAGACGAGGACAAGGACAAGGACAAGGACAAGGACGAGGATGAGGATGAGGACGGGGAGGAGGATGAGGATGAGAATGAGGATGAGGATGGGTACGAGGATGTCCTGCCAGCGTTTTCCCCCTCACCTCCACGCCCCCCATCCCTCCCTCTCAGTGCCCACCACCGACACGTGTGACCTGGTGTGCCTGAACGGCGGCAGCTGCTTCCTCAACGCCCGCAAGCAGGCCAAGTGCCGCTGCCAACCCCGCTACAACGGCGACAAATGCCAGATCGACCAGTGCTGGGACTACTGCCAGAACGGGGGCACCTGCGCCGCCTCGCCCTCAGGTGGGTCACGCCTGATCCTGGACAGATGGACAAATGATGGACAGATGGACGCCGAGCTAACAAGATTTTAACCCTAGGAATGCCGACGTGCCGCTGCCCCACCGGATTCACCGGGCCCCGGTGCAACCAGCAGGTGTGCACGGATTATTGCCAGCACAACGGCAGCTGCACCGTCAACCAGGGCAACCAGCCCACCTGCCGCTGCTTGCCCACCTTCATCGGCGACCGCTGCCAGTACCGTGAGTGCCCCCGCGGGCTGGGGATGGCAACGGGGGCGTCGTGTCACTCACCTTGGGGACAGCAACGGGGCCACCAGGAGGATGGGTGTCCCCCAGCTTGGGATGTCTGGGGATGGCAGTAGGGATCAGAAGGATTGGTGTCCCACATCTGGGGATGTTGGGTACACAATGCGGGGTGTCAATGAGTGGGTGTCACTAGCTGGGAGATTGGGTTGGCAGTGGGGACAGGAGGATGGGGTACACCAACTGGGTGCCTGGGGACAGAACGGGGAATCCAGGAGATGGGTGTCCTCCACCTGTGGTTGTTTGGGACAAAGCAGGGTCAAAAGAAGGGTGTCCCTCACTTCTCACTGGGAGAGGTGGATACATCCATGGGTGTCAGATGGTGGTGTCCTCAACCTGAGGGTGTTGGGGACATCGGGACAGTGCTAAAGGGACTGGACTCCCAAGTCTCCCTCTTTTGGGGGATGCTGTGTGGGGTCTGTGGTGCTCCACGGTGGAGGGACAGGGACAAGGACGCACAAATTTGTGACCTCAGAGTGGAGGGACCCACAAATTGTGGTGAGCAGGGAGACAGGAACCCACAAATTTGTGTTGGAGGGGGGAGAGAGACCCACTAAATTGTGTGGGGAGGGGGGACAGGGGCACAAAAAAATTTGTGGCCGATGGAGAGGACAGGAACCCACAAATTTGTGGCCAAAGGGGGACAGAGAAGCAGTTGGGGGGCTGCCCACCCTGACCCCCATCCCACGAGGCATCTTTGACTACTGCCGAGAACGCGCGTGTTGCCAGCAGACAGGCCAGCGGTGCCAAGCAGTGCCGCTGCCCACCTCAGTTCGAGGGCGCCCAGTGCCAGGACAACAAATGTTCCCGCTGCCAGGAGGGCAATGCACATCAACCGAGAGCGGGTGAGTTCCTGCATGTAAGGTGTGGAATGTCCACCCCATGGAAGGGGAAAGCGGTGGTGGGCACGGAGGACCCACAGAAACCCTGTCCCTGTGAGCGCAGCACCGGCCACAAAGTGGTGGTTACAGGAGTGAAACCGGGGTCCTGGTGTCTGGGGGAGGTGGAGTGTTTTACTTGGTGCCAGAAAGGTCAGTGTGGTGTTCAATGTGCCACAGAGCTGTGCAGGGGATGCCCAGAACGTTGGGGCTGGGGAGAGACGCCAGAACCTCTGGGGGGGCACAGACAGCTGGGGGGGGCACAGACATCTGGGGGCACAGAACATCTGGGACAGGCGGCAGCCAGGGGCAATAGAACAGGCTGGGGGGACAGGCAATCGGGGGGGATCAACAGGCAGCCAGGGGCACAGAACTCTGGGGAGTTAGGACATCTGGGGGAGACACAACATCTGGGGGGCACAGAATATCTGGGAGCAGAGCGGCAGCAGGGGGACAAACATCTGGGGAGGGCACAGAACATTGGGGGGGCACGACATCTGGGGGGGGGCAGAATCTGGGGGAGACACACATCTGGGGAGCACAGACATCTGGGACAGTAGGGCCAGGGGCACAGATCGGGGGGGCACAGAGCAATCAGGGGGCACAGAACATCTGGAGGACAAGGCATCCAGAAGGGCACAGAGCATCTGGAGGGAACAGACTGGCTGGCGACAGAACATCGGGGAGCCGAAGGGCAGCCAGGGGGGCAGAATATCTGGGGCACAGAATTAGGGAGACAGACATCTGGGGGGACAGAGCGCCGGGGAGGGCACGAACATCTGGAAGGGCACAGAAGCATCCAAGGACAAATCATCAGAGGGCGCAGGATAAAGAGAGGCACAGACATCTGGAGGGCACAGACACTGGGGAGCACAGAAATCTGGGGACAGAGGGCGCCAGGGGGCATAGAACATCTGGGGGGGCACAGAATATCTTGGGGCCACAGAACATTAGGGGCACAGAAACATCTAGGGGGACAGAGCGTCCAGGGGGGCACGAGAAATCTGAAGGGCACAGAGATCCGAGGGGCACAGAACATCTGGAGGGTCACAGAGCATCCAGAGGGGCACAGAATCTGGGGCAAGGGAGAATGGGGAAATTTGTGCAGAGCAACCGGGGTCCCAATAGGGCTGATCCTCTTTCCCACAGCTGCCTACGGCAAGATAGGCCCCGAGCTGCCTGACCTGTGAAACTACTGCCTGACGTGGCACCGCTCCATCAGCGCACAAGACCACAGCTCCGATTGTTTTTGTGTTGCCTTAAAGAGAGTGAGGGAGGCTCTTGAGGGCACGGAGAGGGGACAGCGGGCTGATCGCCCCCAAAACACATGACATCTCCCGATCTGTGTGTGTGTGTCCCCTCCCCACCTGACTGCCCACAGTTGTGTGCCAATGTGTCCATCTCCTCCTCCCCGCATGCCCTGCCCCCTATACCCGGCTCTCCCTGCCCCCAGGTCCCGCGGGGATGACGGGCCCGCTGCGGGATTTTCGTGGGAGAGAGGCGAAGAGCCGTGAGTTGGGGGTGAGGTGGGGTCCCCCCCCATGCCGTGATTTGGGGAGTGTTGGGGGAGCAGGGCTGTTGGTGTCCCGTGTGATCGACCCCGTTGGGGGGAGGGGGAGAAGGGACCCACAAATTTGTGGCAGAAGTGGGACAGGGACACAAATTTTGTGGCAGAAGGCGACAGGACTCAGAAACTTGTGCGAGGGAGGAAGGACACACAAATTTGTTGAGTGGGAGAGAGACAATTATGTTGAGAGGGGAGAGAGACATTCAGAATTGGGCGGGAACCCAGGGCAAAATTTTTGGGTGCAGAGGGGACAAGGACCCACAAATTTGTGGCTTTGGAGAGAGGGAACCCACATTTGTGATGGAGGGGGACAGGACACAAAATATATAGTGGGGCGGACAGGGACATGTGGATAAGGGACAGGACACAAAATATTGTGGTTGAGGGGAGAGACCACAATTGTATGGAGTGAGGAGATATGGGGGAGAGAGACAAATTTGTGGCAGAAGGGGGAACAGGGACACAAAAAATTATGTGTATAGGTGGAGGACTCAATTGTGGTGACGGGACAGGACCCAAATGGTGGCCTCGGAGTGGGGACCCACAAATTTGTGACCTTGAGGAGAGAGGAACCACATATTTGTTGTGGAGGGGGCACAGGACACAAAAATTTTGGGGAGGGGAGAAGGACCATTAATATTATGGAGGAGTGGGGACAGGGACACAAAAAATTTGTGACAGAGGAGGGACAAGGACTCACAAATTGGTGCTCGGAGTTGGAGGGACCCACAATTTGTATGACGGGGACAGGACCCACAAATTTCGTGGAAGGTGGACAGGGACAAAAAATTATGGGAGACGAGGGCAGGGACACAAAAAATTTGTAGGGTAGAGGGGGGGGAGAGGATCCTGCAATTAGTGTGGCCTTGGGGGACAGGGACCAAAAATTTTGGAGGAGGGGAGAAGTGCCTAAATTTATGGAGAGGGGACAAGGACACAAAGAATTTGTGGTGGACAGGGACCCACAAATTTATGGAGGAAGGGGACCGGACCTACAAATCTGTGACCAAAGGCTCTGACTTTCCGTTGCCTTCCCCCCAGAACAGCTCCCGTCATCCATCCTGCTGCTCCTCATCCTCCTCACCGTGGTGGCTTTTGTCTGGTACAAGTGGAGAATTAAAGGGTGAGCCCGGTGGGATGGACGGGACGGGGAGCTGTCCCTGCTGGGTGGACAAAAGACACAAAATAATTTGGTGGTGGGACAGGGACACAAATATGTGTGTAGAGGGGACAGGGACCAAAATATTGTGTGGAGTGGAGGGGGACAAGAGCACAAAAATTGTGGTGGAGGGGGGACGGGACGACAACAAAATTTGGTGATAGGGTGGCAGTGACAAAAACATTGTCGGTGGAGATGAGGGGGGACAGGGGCACAAAAATTTGTGATAGAGGGGGGCAAGGACACAAAACTGTGGTGGAGAGGGACAGAACACAAAAAATTGTGATAGGGGGAGACAGGCAAAAAAAATTTAGTGGAGGTTGGACGGGCACAAAATTGTGAATAGAGGGGGACCTGAACCAAAAATTTGTGGTAGAGGGGCAACAGGGCACAAATTTGGGGGGGAGGGGACAGGGGCACAAACAAATTTGTGGTGAGGGGGACAAAGGCACAAAATTGTATGGTGGAGTGGGAGCAAGGACACAAAAATTTGTGGTGGGGGGCAGAGAGGCACCTGACCCTCTTCCTCCCCTCCCCAAGCGCCAAGGGTTTCCAGCACCAGCGATGACCAACGGTGCCATGAACGTGGAGACTCGCATCCCACCTACAAAATGTACGAGGGCGAGCCCGACGACGATGTGGCGAGCGTGCGACCTGATTTCGCCTGACCCTGACAAGGTGAGGGTCATCGGCTTGGAGGTCCTGTCAAGAGTGGAGGGGTGCAGAGGGCAAGTTTGGGGTGGGGCGCGTTTTACTGCAGCTTTCAGGGTTCTCTGTGCAGCTGAATGGGTTTTGGGGGGGCTCAGAGGGTCCCAAAGGCTTCAGAGATGGGGGGCTCTGAGAGGTTGAGGGAGCACAAAGATTTGGGGCTGGGTGGGCTACAAGTGTTTGCAGATTTTTTGGGGTTTAGGGAGTCTGAGGGGTCCAAAGGGTTTGGGCTGGTGGGCTAAGTTGTTGCAGATTTTTGGGTTTTAGGGGAGCTTTTCGGTTTGGATGGGGTGGTCTGAAGGTTCACAAAGGTTTTGGGGATGGGGTGAACTCTGAGTGGTCTCAAAGGTTTTGGGGCTGGGGGGAAGCTCAAAAGGCTCACAAGCTTTGGGCTGGAGAAGGGGGGGGGTACTCCAAGGGGGTGCAAAGGCTTTGGGCTGGGGGTTCTGAGGGTCACCAAGATTTTGGATTTGGGGAGGTTCTGATGGGTCACAAAGGCTTTGGGTGATGGGGCTCGTGGTCACAAAGGTTTTGGATTGGAGGGTTTTGAGGGGTCCCAAAGGCTTTGGGGCTGGGGGGCTCTGAGGGGTCCTAAAGGATTTGGGGCTGGGGAGGTTCCGAGGGGTCCCAAAGGCTTTGGGGTTGGGGGTTTCTGAGAGATCCCAAAGGCTTTGGGGCTGGAGGGTTTTGAGGGGTCACAAAGTTTTTGGGTTTGGGGGTGTTCTGATGGGTCCCAAAGGCTTTGGGGCTGGGGGGCTCTGTGGGGTCACAAAGGTTTTGGGATTGGAGGGTTCTGAGGGATCCCAAAGTCTTTGGGGCTGGAGGCTGCAGGCAGGACCAGCAGGGCTATCCCGTGAGGAGCTCCCACCCTATATGGGCTCTCCCCAAAAGCCACCCAAAGTCGGGGTACACCCCTGAGGGCAGCAATTCAGCGCTGATGGGGGAGCGATTCCCATGCCCCCTTTCACCTTCTCCCTGTTCTCTCTCCGCAGCCCACCAACTTCACCAACCCGGTTTACGCCACGCTGTACATGGGCGCCCACAACAGCCGCAATTCCCTGGCCAGCACGGACGAGAAGAGGGAGCTGCTGGCACGGGGGGACGACGACCTGGCAGACCCCCTGGCATAGGGGGATGGGGGCGGGGCCGCGGGCCGCGGAGCCCGGCACAGCCCCCCGCGCAGGGGGGCGAGGGTGGGCGGGGGTTGGGGAGGCCGACGAGCCGCTGTATAAATGTACAAATGAAGATTATTACTTTTCTATGTGAGCAGTATTTACCTGTATTATTCCCCCCCTCTCTCCGTCGCAGGCCTCGGCGTCTTCATTGCCAGACCCGGCTTTGGTTATTTTAAATTTCTTTACATTGGCACCCCCTTTTTTCTTTTCCCCTCCCTTTCCCTTTCTCCCTCTCCTGCCCCGGGACAGGCGCGCATACACGTCGGTGGGTTGAACGAATCGGGGTGGGGCTGCGGAGATTTGGGGTCAGCTCTTGGAGGTGGGGAGCACAGGTCGGGGGAGGCAGAGCGGGGTGCTCCGACCCCCCTCCCAAACTGCAGCACTCCCCTTTCCAGGGACCCCTTTTCCTTCCCCCGCCTAAATCCTGTGCTCCCCGGGTTCCCTTTCTCCTGCAGTCGGCCTCTGCAATCCCCCCCTCTCCCCTGTTCCCCCTCCCATTTTCCCCTCTCTCCCCATTTTCCCCTCCCTCCCCGTTTTCCCCCCATATCCCTCCCTCTCTCCCTCCTCCCTCTTTCCCCATTCTCTGCCCGCTGTTACGGGCCAAAATGAAGGCCCCAGCCCGCTGCGGTGCGGGGGGGTCCCCACCCCCTCAGCCCCCCGCTCCAGCCTCTCACTGCCCCTCGCCCGCTCCCGACATGACATTTTTTTACAGGAAAAGAGAAGTTAAAAAAAAAAAAAACCACAAAAAAAAACAACCTGGATGACTAGCTTTTATAGTAGAAATAAATAAACGCATGTGGGGGGGGGCGGGGGGGAGACCCCATCTTTTATTGGGGGAAATGTTTTAATAATTTTTGGTGGATTACTTTACAAGCTAAACAAAACGATATTGTTATAATTAATTTTTTAAAAACTGAAGCGCAGTGGTGTGGTTGAAGGGGGGGTGGGTGGAGGGGGTGGAAGCTTTGGGGGGAGCCCGGGCACGGAGGGTCACGGATGTGACCAGTGCTGGCCGGGGTGAAAGGGGGGGTCGGGAATAACGGGGTTGGAGAGGAGGGGCTCGGGGGTGTTGAATTTGGGGGGTCGTGGGGAGGGGGGTCACAAGTGGCTGCTGTAAAATCCCACCGGGATTCTCTGTTCCATCGCGTGGTGGTGGGGGGAACCGGGGGGTGAGGGGGCGCAGGGTGTTCGAGCACCGCACCGAGTACCGGAACTGGCAGAGGGGACCGCACCGGGAACAGGACCCGACCGGAACCGCACGGGAACCGGAACCGGCACCGGGATGGCACGAGTACCGGGAAACTGGCACAGGGAACCGGAACCGGCACGGGAACAGGCACGAGTACCGGGAACGGCACAGCGGACGGCACCGGGAGACCGGCAACTAGTACCAACACCGGCACCGAGTACGGGAACCGAGTACCGGGAACCGGGAACGGCACCGGGAACCGGCCCGGAGACGGGACCGAGTACGGGGACGCACGAGTACGGACCGAGTACCGGGAATCGGCACCGGGAACAGGCACCGAGTACCGGGAACCGAGTACCGGGAATCGGGAACCGGAACCGGGAACCGGCACCGAGTACCGGGAACCGAGTACCGGGAATCGGCACCGGGAACCGGCACGAGTACGGACCGAGTACGGAATCGGACCGGACGGGACCGCACGAGTCCGGGAACGAAGCAAGTACGGGATCGGGCACCGGGAACAGGCACCGAGTCGGAACCAACACCGGCACCGGCGGGGAACCAGCCGAGTACACCAGCACCGGGATCGGCACCGGCACCGAGAACGCGCCGAGTACACCGGGACGGGACCGGCCGGTACCGGGAACGCGGCTCGCGTGGTCCCGAAGCTGCACCAGGTGGCGCAGCCCATCGAGACGGATGGGGGGGGGGCACCACGCGCATCGCCGTGTCCCCCTGTGTCCCCTCTGTCTCGTGTGTCCCTCGTATGTCCCCGTGTGTCCCTCGTGTCCCTCGTGTCCCCCATCTGTCCCCCGTGTGTCCCCTGTGTGTCCCCCCGTGTCCCCCCGTGTGTTCTCTGTGTGTCCCATGTGTCCCCGTGTCCCCCGCGTGTCCCCCCGTGTGTCCCCCGTCTGTGTCTCGTCTCCTGTGTGTATTCCCCCGTGTCCCCTCGTGTGTCCCGTGTGTCCCCGCCGCGTACCCCCGTGGTCCCCCCCCGTGTCACCCCTGTGTATCCCCGTGTTCTCGCCGTGTGTCCCTCCCATGTGTCCATGTGTCCCTTCCGCGTACCCCCGTGTCCGCCCCCGTGTCCCACCATGTCCCCGTTATTCCCCGTGTCATTTCCCTTTTCCCCCCTCCTGTGTGTCCTCCCACTCCCCGCCCGTTGTCCTCCTTGTGTCCCCTTGTGCCCACCCAGAACCCCCATTCTCGTGTCCCCCATTCCGTGTCCCCCGTGTCGGCGGGACCGTGGGGCTGTCGCTGTCCTCCTACCCTTGCCGTGCCACATGGGGTGACCAGGACAACTCCGACACTTTGGGTGGGGGGCTCAGTTGTGACCTCCAGGGTGCAGCAGCGACCGGAGGTCACGATCGAGGGGTGGGGTCGATGCTCCGGGGGGTGGGGCGCGGGGTCACTCCCGGCTCCTCACTCGTGGCATCGAGCCCTGGGGCGTCGAGTTTTTCAGTGGCATCGGCCGTCTCGCCACGTGCCCGGTGGCTGTGAGAGACCCCCGGGTCTGCCAGGCCCTGCTCCCCCGCACAGCCGGTGGCTCAGGGGAGAGGGTCGCCCTCGCCCACCCCCCAAATCCTCTCCGGGTCAGCGCAGCCCCCGGCCCCCCGCAGCCGCTGCCTTTGAACCCCCCAGCCCCGCGCCGGGTGCCGGCGGCTCAATCTATTTCAATACCGGCTCTTTGTTCACTTATCGGTTCTTAAATCTCCTCCCGAGGTTTTTCCTCCCTTTCCCTCTCTCTCCCCGCCCCAAACCCTTTTTATTTTTCTTCAATATTTTCTATTTTTCCCTCTTCCCATTCATCCCCATTCCCCCCACCTCCTCGCCTGCTTCTGCCCTCCCTTCTCAGCCCCGTGGGCTCTTAAGGTGGGATTGGGGGTTCTTCCTGAGCCCCCCAACCTCTCTCAGACCCCGGTGTGTGTTTGCTCCCCCGGTGAGATCCTCAGGGACACAGCGACCCACTCGGGGAACCTTTGAGGTGATGTGGGGGGAGGTCCCAAGGGTTTTGGGTGCCCCCACAGCCCCCCAGGCTCAGTCACCCCAACCCTGTGCAGGGTGAATGTGACATGAGGGGAGCAGCGTTGGGGTCTCTGGGGGACCCCGGGGAGAGGGGAGAGGTCGGAGGCTCCTGAAGTGCGGGAGTGGGGGGCCAGGGCAGAGCGGGGGGCTGTGGGGGAAATGGGTCTCACCCCGGGCAGCAAGAGGTGGGGTTGGAGGGATTCTCCTGAAGAGGGGTGGGGGGTGCTCCTCTGAACCCCGGCTGCGGACCCGGGCAGAAGGGGTGCCCACATGTCCGGGACCCCCATTGGGCTGGCCTGGGGCTGGTTAGGACCCGCCTGCCCGAATGCCGGCTCTGGACGGCCTTCTCTCCGGCTCTGCTCTCTCCTCTCTGTTCCTCGGCTCCTTCTTCCTCATCCCTGTCCTCTCCCTTCCTTTCTCCATTTCTCCGTTACCTTTTTATCATCGTTCCGCGCGTCCACGCGGTTCTGGAGCGGCCTCCGCGTGCCCTCAGCCCCCCGAGTGCCCCCAGACCCCCCTAAAGTGCCCCACCCCCCTGAATTTCCCCAACCCCGCCGACGCCAGTCCCCGCCGGCGTTCCGGGATTAATCGCGCGCAACAATATGGGAATATGGTGATATTGATGGGTTGGGAGGGCTGTAATGGGGAAGGGGGGTGGCGAAAACCCGCTCCGGGGATGAAAACCCTGGGGAGCCCGGCACCGCGCGGAGCGCCGGGCGAGCACACGCGTGTCCGTGTGCGCACACAAATGTCCCTGCAGGTGACGCAAGGTCGTGGTCCACCGCTCGCAGGCATGAGAGTACCCAGACTCGGGGTGTGGCAGGGTCTGGGGTGCACCCCAGGGACCCTCCGTAGGGTGCGCACCCCCCTCTTCCTGCTGCAATTTTGGGGGTCCAAGCTGGGTGGGGACCCTCTGCCCTCCGCAGGAAGGGAAGGACTGTCGTGCTTCCCCCTAAAGGGTGTGGGGTCTCGGGAGATGGGGAGGGGGTGGCAGGACCGGGAGCATCCGGGGTGAGGGGGTGAGAGAGGGGACAAGCCGGGAGCTAGTCTGGGGTGCGGGGAAGATGGAGCAGAACGGGGGGCACCCCGGGGTGCGGCAGGAAAGGGTCGGGGGATGTGGGTCTCTGGGAGAGAGGGGCAGGACCGGGATACCCCGAGGTGGGGGTCGCCAGGAAAAAGGGGGGGGGCAGGACCGGGGGGGCACCCGTGCGTAGACAGGACCAGCGGCACCCCGAGGTGATGGAGAAAAGTGGGGTACAGCTGGGACACCCCGGATGCTGAAAGAGGCGGGTAGGACCAGAGACCCTGAATGCAGAGGGCGAGCAGACGGAGCACCCCGAGATGTGGGAGCGCTTCCCCTCGTTCCCCGCCCGCTCTGGGCGGAGCCGCCGGTGCTCACGGGGCCGGTGCGGGGTCCCGGGCGCCCCGAGAGCCGCCTCCCCTCCCGGTGCCCCCGGCGGCGGATTGGCGGGGCCGCCGAGGCGCCGCCGGCCCCGCAGTCTCCATTTCTTCCCGCCCGCCCCTCGCCGCCGCCGCCGCCGCCGCGCCGCCGCTCCCGGAGCCCCGCGATGCTCCGCCGCCGCTGCCCCGCTCTCGGCGCGGCTGCTGCTGCTGCAGGTACGGGGGGTCCGGACCCCGCCCGGTCGAGCCGCCGCCGCCGTGGGGCTGCAGGGGTGCAGCGCGGTTACCGGCAGGGGGGCGATCCGGGGGGAGGCAGTTCCAGAATGGGGGGTCGTTGCGGTTTTTGGGGGGCGTAGGCATTCTGGGAGGGGCGTGGGGTCCTGCAGTGAATGGGGGGGAAATCGTTTTGGGGGGGTCGTACGAGTGGGGGTGCGCTCGGGGGGTGTCGTGCATTTTAGGGGGGCTGTGGCGTCACGGGGAAGAGGGGGACGGTTTTGGGGGGGTCAAGGGCGACCCTGGTGGGGTTCGTGAGAATGGAGAGGGGGGAGTCGCAGGGGTGTGAACGGGAGAGTGTTTATGGAGAGGGGCGGGCTCGAGGGTTATTATGCGGGGGGTCCTGCGCCCCCGAGTTGGAAGACGCCGGGGCTGTTCCCGGGGGCGCTCCCTGAGTTGTGGTTCGGGGGAACCTCGGGGGGTCCCGTCGCGGTGAGCCCCTCCAGCTTCACCCCCCCCCGCCCCCCAGGGTTGCAGAGCGCGGGAGGCGGCGTCTGGCAGGTGCGGGAGGGGGGAAACGAGACGGAGGCGAGCGTGGTGTGGTCGGACCCTCTGCTTGGGGGCTCCGCGATGGGGTCGGGGGAACCCTCGTCCCGCCCGCGAACCTGCGCCACCTTGGGAGAGCGGGAGCAGGGTGACCCCCACCACGGAGGCCGTGCAGGCCAGCGATGGGGGGGTCCCCACGCAAAACTGGGGCGGGGGGCCCGATGTTTGCTGACTCTGCCAAGGGCTGTGAGCCCAAAACCACCTGCAGAGGCGACGCCTCGTTCCTGTCCGTTCCTGTCCCGACTCGGTTCGGGCTCAGCCTCTGCCGGGGGGGCTTCTCCACCAGCCCCATTCCCACCTCACGAGCTCCCCCCAGTCATGGGAGGGATTCACGGGGCCACGCCCCCGGACAGGCCTGGGGGGGGGGCTTTTGCCTGTTCCCCCTTCTCCTGTCTGTGGAGCTGAGGAGAGGCCGCAGCCGCAGAGACCCCCCGCCTGCAAAGCCCCCCCGCTCCAGTCCCAATACTCAAAGTTTCCCAAGGCCACTCACCCCGCGTGTCCCCTCCGCCACTCTCTTGGAGCCCCTCGGGGGCTACAGCTGCATCCGACAGCGCCGTGGTGGTCAGGAGGAGGGGATGGAGCCCCCCCAACCCAACCGGGGGGGCCGGGTCATCACCCAGCAGATCTGATTTTCTGACACTCCTTTTTTTCTGTGTTTCATGAATAAAATCAAGCAGTCATTCCCTCTCGGGAATTGGATGCACATCAGGACCCCCACCCCCCCGCACTCCGACCCCCAAGGCAAAGGCTCCTCCAACTTGTCTCTCCTGGCACGCTGCTCCCTGCGTGGGGAGGGGGAGATTCGTGCCCGCGTGTGGGGGTGGCTCGGCGTGACCCCCCCCCCTTTCCCCGTGTCCAGCCATTGCAGAGCATCTGTCGGTGCTGGAGCTGCTTCAAGACAAATGGGTTTGTTTTGATGAAATCCGGAGCAGGGCGCTGCCTGGCCCCCTGCCCCCCGCCACACAGGAGCCGGTGCTGAGGAGGGGCAGGGGGGGCTCAAAGCTTGGGGGGCACAGCCTGGGGCATGGGGTGGGCATGAGGGTGCGGGAGCCTCCCGCACAGGGATAACCCCAGGAGATGCCCTAAACCCCGATCCCTCCGCGCTGGGGTCCAGGACCCTCCCCACGTCCCGGTGCTCCATGGGGTCCCCGGAGGGGCCGGGGTCTGTCCAGCCCTGGGCCCACCCAGTGCCAGGGAAGGGCAACGGAGCCGTTCCTGCCCCTCAGCTCTTTGGGCCTGTTGGGGAGGAACTTTCCCGATCTCTTTTAGGGGTCAGGAGGCAGCTGGATGGGTGGATGGGTGGGTGGGTGAGGAGGGGTCTCATTGGCCTCCCCCCGGCTCCAGTGGGTGCATGGGGATGGGGCTCCCAGTGCCGCATCCCACCCAGCAGGACCGTGCTGGGAGCACTGGGCGAAGGGGCAGGTGTGGCTGCACCCCTCAAGACAGCAGTGAGAGCCTCATCCCCACCCTCAGAAAGGGGGACCCCCGATCTGTGGGACCGCGCGTGTGGGACCCAGAATGTCACCCCCCGCCCAGCCAGCGGGTTTGCTGGTGACACTGACGATGCCTGCTGGGTGACACCGGTGATGTGACGATCCCTGCTGGGATGGACAAACCCTCCCAGCCCAGCGAGCTCCTGTTCCCACCCATGGGGGTGCAAATCACCCCCTCCCCGGCCCCCCACCCTTGGTGGCTGCAGCTGCCGGGCTCTGCTGCGCTGGCAGAGCTGGAAGAGGCAGGGGGACGAGCCCACCTCTGATTGCAAGTGACACCCCCTCCTCCTTCCCCAGCCTTTCCCAGGCTCCTGCGTTATTTTTATGCATTCCATTATTTTCCGTTCGCTGAGCATTAAATCTTGGGGGTCCCTCCGGGTGGGGGCTGGCCTGGCTCCTCACGGCCGAGGGTCCCAGGTGCACCCAAGACCCTCGGCTGGGCACAGGATCGAGGAAGGGCGATTCCATCCACATCCGAGGAGGGAGATGCCACCCTGGGTGTCCCATGCCTCGGGAACGGGGAGACCCCCACCCAGTATTGATCACGATTCAGCAGCGGAGGGGGGTGGGCGATGCTGGCCCTGGAGCGGGCAGGAACGGGCAGGAACGGGCAGGAAGGGGCAAGAATATCAGGATGGGGTGGCTGTTGTCAGCAGCACCAGGATGGGGACAGCGGTGTCTTTCTTCACTCTGCTCCATCCCTGCTGTCTTAGCCGAATGTGCCCCCCCCTCCTCCCCAAGCCCACCCCCAAGCGCCCGTGCCTCGGTTTCCCCCTTTTTTGCAGGCAGGTGACGAAGGCAGTCTGTGAAGCACCTGGTGTTGCTGGCAGCTTTTCCTTCTCGGATTACCCTTCCAGGAAAATCCTGCCTTGCTCTGCCGGATGTGCGGCCCGGGATGCCAAACTCATCCACTTCGTCCCTTCGCTTGCTGTCACCCAGGAGCTGTCTCCCGGGCTGTGCCTGACAGATGGCTTTGCTCTTAGCAAGAGCTGCCAGCCCTTTCCGCGCAAGGACACCCCAATTCCACCCCCCCCCCCAGCTCCATTTTTGGGGGAGAATTTACCCGGTTCGTGGCTCGGAGGTGCGCATCGCTTTTGGGCCGGGGGAGGGGATATGGGGTTTGGGTGATGCTGCCCTGCAGCCCTATCTGGCCTGGTCCCCCGAGGGTGCTGAGCTCCCTGGACCGGCTGCGGAGGGTCGGTACCCGGACGGGGCGGCGGGGCCGGGATGGGCTCCGTGCATCCCCGGTTCCCGTTCTGCGGCTCCCCGAGCCGCCCGCCGTTGCGGCGGGTGCTGTGTGCTCAGCATGGCTGAGCTAATCTATCGCCAAACAAACACACACTGTTATTCCGAAAGAAGGTTTCCAAGCGACTCATTTCCCTTTTTTTAATAACTCTTCCCTCTGGTGCCCTTTGCACCCTAAGCTGGGAGATTCAATAAGGCTGGAGCCTGGAGCGTGGCTGGCGCAGCCTCACCGAGGAGGGGAGCAGTGGCTGGCGAGGGGGGCACCCAGGGGTGCCCCCCAGCCAGACCCACCACCCTGCTCTTCCCGTTCTGGCTCTCAGCCGTGTCCCTTTTTATTGCTTTTTCCCCCGTCTCTTGTTTTTAATTGCCAGTTTCCCGCTGGGGACCGGCAGAGGTGGCCGAGCCGGGATGGGGGGACAAGGCGGGCGCTTCCCCCGCGCGACATCAGCACCCAGCTGAGCCCCCGTCACTAATCACACCCTTGCCAATTAACACTCCCGAATTAATGACTTCGCCCACCCTTTCTGCATGCACAGCTCCTCCTTCGGGGGAGTCAAGGTCCCCACAGCCGGTGGCCCGAGCTTGGGGTGACACCGCGGGGAGCTCCCCACCCCCTGGCCTGGCCGAGCTCCAGCCTCGCCGCGGTGCCTGGCTCAGCCTTCGCGCTCGGGCGCTGGAGGTAAATGGCCCAGGAAAGATGAAGCTTCTCTTCCCGCCGCTTGGATTGCTGTTGAAGGAATAATCACGTCCCCGTGCCCCCTCTCCCCCCCATCCTCCCCGCCGCCTTTTTCCCTGTTGCAAAAGGAAATCATTGTGGGGAACAGAGCAGGGACGCGAATCAATCCCAAATCAATTCCCGCCGCACCCCGCTGGGCACAGATCCCGTGTGACCCCCGTGACTGTCCCAGCTGCTGGGCTGATGTCACCGTGGGGGGAGACCATGTCGCTGTCCCCTCCGGCACAGGGCAGTGGCACTTGGCACCTACGAGAGGCCGGAGCCTGGGCTGGGTGCTGGGTCCAAAGCGGGACCGAACCCAGCCCTGGGGGTCTCGAGGAGAGTCCCAGGGGGTGCTGGGCTGCAGGGACACGCTGTCCCCTGCTCCTGAGCCGGGGGACACCCGGCTGCATGGGTGGGTCATGGTCTTGGCGACCCCAGTGATGCCCTTGAGGGTCTCCAGCACTCCCGGGCTCTCTGGAGGGGTTCAATCAAAATCCACTGCCGGGGGGTGCGGGGACAGCCGTGATTTTGCTGATGCGCCCAAATTCCGGGGGGGAACAGATCCCAGCTGGCCACGGGAATGTGGGGGAGATGTGCAATGTGGGGTTCACAGGGATGGGGTCTCACCGAGACGAGACCCCAACGTTCACCCCCTCTCTGGTGACCTTCGCACTGGCCCCGTCTCATCCAAGGGGGTTGGGGGGTGGCTGGAAATGCGATTTATGATCTCGCCTGATACGATCTTATAAAATTTCCCGGGCACACTCGAAATTACATTTCCATAGCTCAGGAGCAGCGATCTCTGTGAGCGCCAATACCTGCCACTTTTATGGCTACATTTATTGCAATAATAAAGTGAAATGGTGAGGCGAGGGCTGGGGGTGGCTGGGGTGGGGAGCGACCGGGAGAAGGTGGGGTCTGCATCGCTGAGGGCTCGGGGTCCCCCTGTTTTGGGGGGATTCAGAGGAAACTGCTGCTTCTCTGCAGCCCTGGAAAGTCCTCACCTGCTGGAGAGCTGGAAGAGGGGTGGAGGGAACCCCACAGCGTGTTCTGCTGGGGGGAAACTGAGGCAGGGCTGAGGAGAAGGAGCGTGGGCTCCTGGGGGGGGGCATCCCTGGCGCTGGAGTAACCTGGGACTTGTCCCTGCTTGTTGTTCCTTGTCCCCACACACCATCCCCGTGATCTGCCCGTGTCCCCACAGTGTGCCTGGGGGTGGCCAGAAGGAGCCCCCTCCCCAGTGACCCCCACACGGGGCGGGCCTCCGAAGTCAATCGAGGGGATTCAAGGCTTTTCGGCCTCTGGTCAGCTCAGGGAGCTGCTGGGGTGGCAGATGCCCAAAAGCCACATGTCCCTGTCCCCGCCACCCCCGTGTCCCCTCTCCGCTGGCTGCTGCCCACCTCCCGCACCCCTCTCCCCTCCCGCTCCGTTTATTCTCCTGTTTTCCATTCATTCCCTTTTCTCCTCAGCCCAATGAGTCACACAAGCCCCGAATCCTTTGCCTGCTGCCGTCTCCTCCCTTCTATTATATTTTTTTCCTTTGCTCTTAACAGCACTTTCCTTTTTCACCCGTGGGGGGAGAGACTCGGGATGTACATTTTTTTCCCGGCTCCCACCCTTCCAAAACACCTCCCAGCTCCTGCCTCACCGTGAAACCCTTAAAAGTAATAAATAAATAAAACAACGGCTGAGGAAAGAAAAGGCAGGAAACGAGTGACAGGGAAAAGGAACCAAAACGAAAGAAAGAAGGAGGAGGGAGAAAAAAAGTCCTACTCGGGCTATGAAATATTTATTAGCCAGCGCGTGCCGAGCGCGTTAATAAAGCTGCAGCATTTGCATATTTTTTTTTTCTGTCGGCGAGGAGCGAGGTGTCTGTTTGGGGGGTGAAGGCTCAGCTGATCCAAAACCAATCCCCCCGGCCCCGTTTGTGGTTCTGCTCGAGGTGACAACGACCCTCGGACGCGCAGCGCGTCCGTGTCACCGGGAGCGGGACCCCGGCAGGACCGCGGCTGGAAGGAGCCGAGGGTGGGTTTGGTGGTTTTTTTTTGGTGGATTTGGGTGGATTTGGTTGGATTTGGTGCATTTGGCTTTGCTGAGCTCATCAAGGCTCTCCTCTGGTTGGGGAGGTGCTGGTGTGAGGTTCACCCATCGCAGTGCTGGGGGTGCCCATCCCAGTGCTGGGGATGCTCATTGCAGTGTTGGGGTGTCCATCCCAATGCTGGGAGTGTCCATCCCAATGTTGGGGTGCCCCTTTCAGTACTGGGAGTGCCCATCCCAGTGTTGGGGTGACCCTTTCCAGTGCTGTGGGTGCCTATCCTGCTGCTGGGGGGCCCATCCCAATATTGGGGGTGTCTGGCCAATGTTGGGCTGCCCATCCCAATGTTGGGGGTACCCATCACAATTTGGGGAGCGTTGTGTTCCCCTGCCTGCCACCCCATCAGCAGTTATGGCTGCAGCAGCACCAAAAAGGGAGAGGAAGGACCAAGGAATCCTTCAGGTGGTCGTGTCGAGTCCCTCCCCAAGCAGGATCCATCCAGGGTGGCCAGGCCTGGCTGTGTCCCGACTTGTCCCCGTGTGTCACCTCTTCCCCTGTCCTTTTACCCTCAATCCCTTGCGTGGAACAGCATCTTCAGCTGCAGCCATACCGGGGGACCGGGTGTCACCTCCCCGGTGTCCCCAGTCCCCTGCTGCCAGCCCAGCGGTGCCCAGCAGCACATCAGTCCCTCACCCTGGCACCAAACACTTCCCAGGATGGTCACTCGCTGCTCCGTGTGGCAGCAGCACTGTCAGCAGGGATGGGGACAATGTGGCCGTAAGGATGGAGACAGGATGGGATAGGAACAAGGGTGGCGACAGATAGGGGATAGGGATTGGGACAGGCTGGTGGCATTGATGGGGACAGGCTGGATCCAGGAACCGGGACACGCTGCCTATAGGGACAGGGACAGCCAGGCAATGGGGATGGGGACACACTGGGTGTAGGAAATGGGGATCACTGGTGGCGTTGATGGCGGCAGGCTGGCACTGGGGATGGGGACAAGCTGTTGGTAGGGATGGGGACAAGCTGGTGGCATTCATGGGGACAGGCTGGTGGCATTGATGGCAGCAAACTGGGTGTAGGAATGGGGACAGTCTGGTGGCGTTGATGGGGACAAGCTGGCACTGGAGATGGGACAGGTTGGTAGGGATGGGGACAGGCTGGGGGTGGAGATGGGAACGAGTTGTTGGTAAGGATGGCATTGCTGGTGGCATTGATGGTGGCAGGCTGGTGGCATTAATGGGGACAGGCTGGCACTGGAGATGGGGATGAATTGTTGGTGGGGATGAGGACGAGCTGGGTGTAGGAATGGGGACAAGCTGGTGGCATTGATGGGGACAGGCTGGGTGTAGGAATGGGGACAAGCTGGTGGCGTTGATGGGCACAGGCTGGCAGTGGGGATGGGGGCGGACGGGATGGTGGCAGGAACGGGGGCGGGCGCACAGGGATCACGGAAACACGCGCAGCTCCACCTCGCACCTCGCTCCGCGCGTGTGTGTGTCACCGTGCGCGTGTCACCGTGCGTGTGTCACCATGCGTGTGCACACACAGATGTGCCTACAGAGCCACGCGGGACCCGTGGAGGTGTTTGCGCACACCCAGCCGCACTCTGGAGCAGCGCAACGCGTCCCAGAGCACCCGCCGGCATTTGTCGCGTTAATCGGGCGCGCAGGTGGCCCGGGCCACACACCTGCGGCACCCACGGGTGCGCACACGCTCACCCGGAGATTCAGGAACAGCCGCCCCGGGGTTCTCCCCGCTCGGACACGCCTGGGCACGCCGGGTCCCTCCCGCAGCCCCGAGGAACCCGGCGCGGCACCGCGGCACCGCATTAGCACCCGAGCGGCGCCGGGAGATAAATGGGAGCTGTCAGAGGCACCTTGTTTGCTGCTAACCTTTGGAAATGCCACGGCGCCCCGGGCTGCGTGTGCCGGGGGGAGCGGGCCCGCGGGGATTGTCGCTCACCACCTCCAATTAATCTCCTCGCGCTAACGAAGGCGGCGGGGTGACAGGGGAGAGGCTTGGGTTGACCCTGCGCCCGTGGGGAGAGCGGGAGACCCCCGGGCAGTGGATCAGCACCGTGGGCAAAGTTGGGGACCAGGAATGTGAAAGGGAGGGACAGATGGAAAACGGGACGGACATGAGGGTAAGGGGACATATGCAAATGCGGACGGAGTAAGGGATGGACCAGGAAGGAAATAGGAGGGACATGATGGGAAGGGATGGGGACAGGGGGAACCGGGGATGGCACAATTGAGGATGGATGGACAATGGAATGGGATGGACAGGATGGAAGGGGACAGGAATGGGAACGGGAATGGGAAGGATGGAACTGGGGTTGGGAAGGATAGGGCAGCGATGGGGACAGGAATGGGAATGGGGGGAGGGATCGGGTAGGGGGGGGGGACATGATGGAAAGGAAGGGAAGATGGGAATGGATGGATAGAGGGAATGGAGGGAACAGTGGGGAGGGGATGGGGAGAGGACATGAGGGAAGATGGGGACAGATATGGGAACGGGGATGGGAAGGATGGGAATGGGGAATGGGAAATGGGAATGGGGAAAGGTGGGAACGGGATGGACATAGGAATGGGATGGGGACAGGATGGGAATGGACAGGATGGAAGGGAGGGGACAAGGGATGGGATGGACAGGGGGGAATGGAGGACAGGATGGAAGGGACAGATGGGAATGGGGATGGGAAGGAGGAATGGGAGGGACGGGTGGAATGGGGATGGGAAGAGGATGATGGGACAGATGGGAACGGGGATGGGGACAGGTGCCAAGGGGACAGGAGACAGCTGCCATAAGGAATGGAAAAGGGCAGAGCGATGGGGACAGGCTGGGGTATTAATGGGAAGTTGGTGGAAAGAGGCAGGGAGGTCGGTATTAGGACAGGGTAGAAAGGCTGATGGCGGCCATGGAGACAGGCTGGCCATGGGGACAGGGACAGTCTGACCATAGGAATGGAAACAGGCTGACAGTAGGGATGGGGACAAGCCGGGGATAGGGACAGGTTGATTGCAGAGAAGAAGCCTTTGTTGAGGGATGTCGTGGCGCTCTGCTCCCAGTTCTGGCAGGCTGTTCCGCCTTGAGCCACATCGCTCACAGCCCCCTCTCGGGGTGCTGGAGCTCATCCCAACCCACACTGGGACAGCCAAGGCCCCCGTCCCCCCTGCTCTGCTCCCCTCCCCTCCACCAAGGTGACCGGAGGTGTCTGGGGAGCAGCTGACGGCGCTTGGCCCCAAACAGCAAATGGGATGTGAGTGGCCATCACTGCCGGGCCTGACAAACCAAATTGATGCCGGCACCGAGAGCCTTCCCGGTCCCTCCGCGGCTGCTTCCAGCCCTTCCCGCATCCTCGCCTGGCTCCGTGCGCTCGCCGCGGGGGTGACACACGGTGCCTGCGAACCTGCGGAGGGGCTGGAGAGCAGTTAAATCGTGGGGGGTGATGATGAGGATGAGGAGGAGCACAGGCAGGTGGATGAGGAGGGGACAGGGCAGAGGTAGGAGGGAGGCGGACACACGGCAGCCCCGCACGGGTGTGGAAGGGCACACGAGGGGCTGGAGAGCGGTTAAATCGTGGTGATGATGAGGGGAGGAGGAGCAACAGGCAGGTGGATGAGGAGGGGGACACAGGCGAGAGGGTGAGCAGCAGGGATGGTGCAGACACAGCAACGCGTGCGACAGTGAAAAACAACCATCTCAGGCACGCCGAAGGAACCTGTCCGTGGCAACAGAGCCCCTCACGCCACAGAGCCGGGCACGGCCACAGGTCCTGGTGAGAGCAGGTTGGGAGCGGGGCTGGCACTGAGACCCGCTGTGCTCCCACAACGCAAGTCCAGGAGGTTCAGGGGCACGTGTGTGCGGCTGCACCCCGACGGCACAGCAGGAGCATTAATATTTAACGCGAGGTGTACGGGACCTGCCCGGAATGCCGACAGCGCTGCCAGGGCGCAGGGGGGTGACCTTGGCTCCCCTCGGCGCTGGCGTGGCCGAAGCGTTCCTGGCTCTGCACATCCCTGCCCCGAGCCCACCGGCTCCAGCCCCCCGGGGTGGCCGGGGCTCAGCGGGGGCTGCGGGCAGAGAGGGTCCCCCCGCTCTCCCGGACCTCGCTGGTGCCGCCATCGATCGCCCTGGCTGCATCGCAGCCGCTGCCCTGCTCTGTAATTCCCTTTCATCCCCCGCTCCCCCAGCAGCTCCCGCTGAAGGACTGGAGGGGTTGGGGGGCTGCCAGCCTGGCCCAGGACACCTCTGTTCCCGCAGGGATGGGGAGGGTTTGTCTGTCCGTGCCCCTTCTGTGCCCCCCAACCCCTGGCTTGGGTATCCGCAGCCCCCGGGAGCTGCCAGCGTCAGCGTCTGTCCCCCTCTGCTTCCACCGTGTCCCCTCCCCACTCCCTGTCCCTTCCCTGCCACCTCCAGCAATGTCACATCCCATTGTCCCAACCCGATCCCATCACAACTCCCTCACGCCGGCACGGGATCACGGAGAGGGGGGGGAATGCAAAGGGAAACTGAGGCAGGGGAGGAGGCTGCGGGCACCTGCGGCACTGCTGGGGACCGGCCTTGGCTGCCAGCCCTGGCTGAGATGGAAATCCAGCGCAGAGCTCAGAAACCTCCAGAAATCCTTCCCGGTGGTGGGGGCTCGGCAGTATGTGCTGCTGGGGGAGCGTTCCCCGTGGGCTGCAGCCCCCAGCCCCTCACCCCGGGTGCTGGGGAATTTGGGGGGCTCCAGCTGAGGTGCACCGGCCCTTCAGTGGGGTGTGAGGGGTTCCAGGGCGGGGTGGAGCAGAGCTGGGGCACAGACACCACTCCCCTGCCAAAACCGCAGCTCTCCCAGCTGGGGGGGTTCCCCTCTCCCCCTCCCTTCGTTATCTCACCATCCCGTTCCTGCCCCCCTCCCTCTCCGGCTGGCGAAGGCGCCCGGCTTTGAAGCTGCGTTGAAATATAGATAAGGGCGAAGGCAGCAGTCGTGCTCGGCAAGAGCCGGGGGGAGCGGGGGGCTGGCCGGGCCTGGGGGGTGCAAGCGATTGATGAGCTGCAAGCTCTCTCTGCACACCCTGACCCTCCCCATTTGGCTGAAACACCCCCAAAATCCCTTCCCCACGGCCATGGGGGGCTGCACACCCAGCACAGCGTTTCTCTCTACAGCTGGAGTAGATTTAGGGGTTCAGTCCAGCACACATCGGGGGGATCCCGGGGATATATCAGACGGCATGAAGCCGTTCTGTAGGGTGGGGGACACCAGGATGAGCCTCCCAGCGATGACAGGAGCCATTCCCTGGGTCTGCCTCGATTTCCCACGGGAGCACAGCCCCCCACGCTCCCCCCCAACCCCTCCAGCTGGTGCCTCTGCTCACCATCCCCTCCTCACTCCCCCTCCCGCCTCCCCCGGGATGCAGGTCATCCAAGCAGAAACTGCCGGAGCAGCCAAGCACCTGCCAGCTCAGGGCGACAGTGATTGGACGAGCCGGGGCTGCCGGAGCAGCTGCAGGGCAGGAGGCACAGCGGGCCCCGGAGCAGGGAGAGGGATGGGGGCACGGGGGCAGGGGATGAGGGAGGGGACGCGTCAGAGTTGGGGTCCCAGGTTAGGATGGCATCTGGCTCTGCTCGCTGGTGTCCACTCGGGTGACCAGGGGAACCTCGGGAAGGGGTGGCTGTGGTCCCAAACCAGCTGGTGCAGAGAGTAGGAGGGGCGGAGGGTGAGGAGGGTGTAGCAGGCAAGGGTAGAAGGAAGTGGTGCAAGGCAGGAGGATGGAGGGGTGCAGGCAAGGGAATGAAGAGGGAGCAGGCAGAGATGAGGAGTGCAGCAGGAGAAGAGAAGGGCCAAATAGGAGATGAGAAGGGCAAGGAAGGAGTGAAGAGGGTGCAGGCACAGGGATGAAGAGGGTGCAGGCGGGAGCATGAGGAGGGTTCAGGCAGGAGGAAGATTAGCGGTGCAGGTAGGAGGATGAGGAGGGTGCAAATAGGAGGATTAGAAGGGTGCAGGCACAGGGATGAAGGACTGTGGGTAGGAGGATGAGCAGGATGCAGACGGGAGGATGAGGAGTGCAGGGCGGAGCATGAGAGAGGCGAGGGAGGATAGCAGGTGCAGCGAGGAGAGGAAGGGCACAGCTGCTGCAGTCTCCCCCCTCTCTCCCCCAGACGGTGTGTGCCGGGGGTCACATCGCCAAGACCTTGGGCTACCTGGAGATGGGCACCTCCGGCCTCCTCAAGGACGTCCCCTACGGCACCCTGAAGCCACCAGCGCTCGACCCCGGGCGGCTGATCCCGGCAGAGCCCCCTCGGGGCGCGGGCACCGGACGGAGCCCCTGGGACTGGCAGAAGAACCAGACGGCCGGGGAGCTGCTGAGCCCCCGCGCCCACCGCAAGCCCACCCTCAAATCGAGCCGCACCAAGAAGATTTTCGGCTGGGGCGACTTCTACTTCAACATCAAGACGCTCAAATTCAGCCTCCTGGTGACGGGCAAGATCGTCGACCACATCAACGGCACCTTCAGCGTTTATTTCCGACACAACTCCTCCAGCCTGGGCAACGTCTCGGTCAGCATCGTGCCCCCCTCCAAAGCGGTGGGTTTTGAGGTGCTGGTGCCCGGACCCCCGGCGCTGCCGAGGCCGCCGCCCCCTCCCCAGCAAAGCACCCTGCCCGAGGGTCGCCCGGCCAAGGCGCTCAATTGCCACGTGGAGTACGAGAAGACGAACCGGGCGAGGAAGAACAAGCCGTGCCTGTACGACCCGTCCAAGGTGTGCTTCACGGAGCACACGCAGAGCCACGCCGCCTGGCTGTGCGCCAAACCCTTCAAGGTCATCTGCATCTTCATCTCCTTCCTCAGCATCGACTACAAGCTGGTGCAGAAGGTCTGTCCCGACTACAATTTCCAGCACGACAATCCCTACTTTGGCTGACGGCACCGGAGCGGGGGGTGGGCGGGGAGTAAGGGGGGTCGCGGTGCCCTGTTGTGGCTGCTTGGGGACCCCTCCGTCACCCCCATATCGGCCCCGTGATCACACTGGAGCATCTTTGTGCTGGGTTGTGGGACAGCTGGTGCTGGGGATGCTGGAACCCACCCCATGACATCCCATCATTGGGGTACAGCTGGTTATGGGGCTGCAGCTGCTCCACACCATGACATCCCATCATTGGGACAGCTGTTATGGGGGCGCAGCTCCACCCAAACCATCATTGGGTACAGCTGTTTATGGGGGCTGCAGCTCCCCCACACCCCAATGACATCCCATCATTGGGGTACAGCTGGTTATGGGGGGCTGCATCTCCACCCCATGACAGCCCATCATTGGGGTACAGCTGGTTATGGGGGCTGCAGCTGCCCACCCCATGACATCCCATCATTGGGGTACAGCTGGTTATGGGGGCTGCATCTCTTCCCACCCATGACAATCCCATCATTGGGGTACAGCTGGTTATGGGGGCTGCAGCTGCCCTACCCATGACATCCCATCATTGGGTACAGCTGGTTATTGGGGCTGCACTGCTCCCACCGCAATGACATCCCATCATTGGGGTACAGTGCTGGTTATGGGGCTGCAGCTCCCCCACCCCATCAAGACCCCCCATCCCTGCTGCACCCCTGCACCACAATGGGGTACAGCCAGTTCTGGGGGTCCCTCCCAACCCCTGAGACCCCATCACTGAGTACCCCATAGTGGGTTAGAGCCGGTGCTGGGGGTCCCAGCCCCCCAAATGTCATCCCATCACTGCATCACTGGGGTAGACTCCCCACCCAGCCGAGACTCCATCACTGCAGCACCCCATTCTGGGGTACACCCCATTTTTGGGGTCCTCCCACCCATTGAGATCCCATCACTTCAGCACTGCCTGGCGATCCTGGACCCCCACCCACTGAGACCTCTCCCACCCACTGAAACTCCATCACTGCCCCACCCTGCGCCGCAATCGGAATGGACCCCCAATCCCACGGTGCTGGGGGTCCGCGGCCCCCCACCCATGAGGACCCCCACCCAATGAGACACCCCCATTACAGCTGGGGGGGTGCAAGCACGGAGCACCCCCCATTTCTGGGGGCTGGGGTCCCTGGCGGTGTTGGGGTGCACGGGGTACAGCCCGTGCGAGTCACCTCCGGGGGCACGGGTACAGGTCAGGTGCTGTGGGGGCGCTCATGCTCACCCCATTTTTGGGTCCTCTGAATCTCTCTCACCACCCGGAGATTCTGATGCCCCCTTCACCTGCCACATCCCGAGCCCCCCGGTGTCCCCATGGACCCCCCAACTCCATGGGGGACCCCCCCAATGTGTGCAGCCCCTCCACCCTCCAGGTGGAGGTCAGGGAGTCCGATGGAGGGGGTTCGCGGGGTTCGCTGCCCTCCCTCCCGGAGGGCTTCTTCCACTTTTTTTTAAAGAAAATAAAATGGAAAAAAAAAAGCTGGAAAAATAAAAAAAGCCTGGGAAAAAAAAAAAAAAAAAAGGAGTGTGTGATCCCTCCCCGATTGGGGATGGGGATGCAAGGGGGAACCCGCAGAAGATAGATTGAGGGGTTCAGGGATGAGGGAGCCCCCGGAATTAGGGATTGGGGCGTTCGGATGGAGGGGAAAGCCCCGGGATCAGGATTGGGGTTCAGGGATGAGGAGCCCCCGGAATTAGGGATTGGGGTTTAGGATGAGGAAATCCCCGGAATTTGGGATTGGGTGGGTGCAAGGAGGCGGAACCCCTGGAATTAGGGATTGGGGGTTCAGGGATGAGGGAGCCCCCGGAATCAGAGATTGGGGATGAAGAGATGAGAGACCCCAGTTTGATGGGGACCCTTGGATAAGCACGGGGAGGAAGTTGGGGGACCTCGGATTGGGGTGCGGGGTTGCAGAATGGGACCCCAAAATTAGGGATAGGGGGTCTACAAGGATGGGGGATCTCGGGTGGGGTGCGGCTGCAGAAATGGGCGCAGATTAGGAATGGGGGTCTGAGCTGGGAGATCTCGGTTGGGTGCGGGTTCAGGAATGGGGAACCCCAAGATTAGAGATGGGGGGTGTGAAAAGGATGGGGAGCAGGATATAATGGGGCAAAGACGGGCTGACCCATTTGGGGGTTTCGGGGGGGGGTTGACCTCCAGTTTTCCCTGCGGCCCCGGGGCTCCGGTGGCTCCGCCCTCCCGGCAGCGCGCGCGTGGGGGCGGGGCCAGGCGGGGACCGGGGCCGGGACCGGGATCTTTACCGGGACCCGGCCGGGACCCACGTGCAGCTCGGACCGAGATGTTGCCGCTCCGCCTGGGCAGGGTGAGCCTCGGGGCTGTGAGAGGGACCCGGTCCCCGGGGAAAGGGGGGTGCCCGGTTCCCGGTAAGCGTCCCCGGCAAAGATCCCCCGTAAGAATCCCCGGTTCCTGCAGCCGCCGGTGCGCGCTGGATGCTCCGGTCCTCGGTGTCTCCCGGTGCTCACGGGGGTCCCGATGCTCGGTGGGACATTCCCGGTACCCGGGTTTGGGGCCCACTCCGGTTCCCGTTGCCCAGGAAGTCCCGGTGCCCGGAGGGGGTATCCCGGAACACAGAGGGGTCCCGGTTTCCCGGGGAATTTCGGTGTTCGCAGGGTCCCGGTGCTCACAGTGTGTTCCAACCCCTGGTGCTCGCAGGGATCTCGGTCCCCCGCATGTCCCGGTGCCCACTGGGGGGGTCGCGGTGCCCTCTTGCCGTGGGGGTCCCGGTACCCCGTCGTTCTCCCCCTGCCTGCTTCCTCCTCCCTCCATCACTCCCGGGGTCTCAACTCCATCCTGCTCCTCTCCCCGCCCTCCCTCGCCCCCGGTTGGGTACCGGGACCCCCATCCCGGTGTCGTGTGTTCCACCCCCCCCTCTCCGTTCCAGCCCCTCCCCGCACCCCCCTCGGCGGACTTTGCGTCCGTCCCAAAGTCCCCGGAGCCGGGACAGCCACCGCCACCGTCCTTGGCCCCTGCCCGGTGCCCGCGGCCCCGCGGGTGATGCAATGGGGTGGCGGCGGTTACATCACCCGGTACCGGCCACCGGGGTCAGGGGGGCACTGGGGGCTCCAGGAGACCCTCACAGCCACCCCCCCGACAGCACCGTGCACAGCGAGACGGGGGGGGTCCCATGGGTGACAATCCGGGTGAGCTTGGGGGGGATCCCCGTGTGGGGAGCTTGGCGAAGATCCTCAAGTGTCTTGAGGTATCCTGTGTGTGTCTTGTGGGGACACTGAAGGCATTTTCGTGTGCCCTGTGGGGTCCTTGGAAGTCTCCATGTGCCTTAAGGGGATCTTGGGGGGGTCCCCATGTGGCTTTTGGGGTCCCCATATACCCTGTGGAGAACTTGGGGTGGTCCCCATGTGGCTTTTGGGGTCCCCATATACCCTGTGGAGAGCTTGGGGGGTCCCCATGTGGCTTTTGGTGTCCCCATATACGTTGTGAAGATCTTGGGGGGTCCCCCTGTGGCTTTTGGGGTCCCCATATACCCTGTGGAGATCTTGAGGGGCTCCCCATGTGGCTTTTGGGGTTCCCATATACCCTGTTGAGATCTTGGGGGGGTCCCCAGGTACCTTGGGGGGGTCCCCATGGCTGGGGCTCCCCATATACCTTGTAGGTATCTTGGGGGGTCCCCACATGCCTTGGAGGGGTCACAGAGGAATCTCCACGTGCTCTGTGGGGTCCTTGGGTGTCCCCACATGCCCACCTTGCGGGGTGACACCGGTGACAGCAGACAGAACACAGGGGTGTTGTCCCTGCCGCTGTCACCTGCATGTCCTGGCACATCCTAGAGGGGTTCGGGGGTCACAGCCTGTCCCCCCCTGTCTGTGCAGACCCTGCAGCGATGGGGAGGCCGATTGGGCACTGGCAGCCAGCGGGCACAGCACGGCCGAGCCGCCGCCGCCGCCACCGGCCACGTCCCGGGGTGGACGGGGCAGGAGAGCCTGGCTGAGAGCGACCCCGAAATCTGGAACCTGGTGCAGAAGGAGAAGGATCGGCAGTGCCGGGGGCTGGAGCTCATCGCCTCTGAGGTGGGGGCTCGGGCAGGGGTGGTTCCCCAGGCTCACTCCTGTTTTGGGGGATTTGACTGCTCCGATCCCAATCCACCTTTTTTTTTCCCCCAGAATTTCTGCAGCCGGGCAGCACTGGAAGCTTTGGGTTCCTGCCTCAACAACAAATACTCGAAGGGGTATCCTGGGAAGAGGTAAAGTAGGGAGTGGGCTGGGGGGGTGTTGGGGTCCCCCTGCAGCCAGGATTCACCTGTGGGAGATACCCAGAGGAGCCCTGGGTGCTCCCAAGCTGCCCTCTGCACTGAGTGTCCTGTGGGGTGGGGGGATGGCAGTGGGGTGACCCCATTGTGTCCCCCCAGGTACTACGGGGGCGCCGAGGTGGATCAGATTGAGTGGCGCCCTGGAAGTGTTTTTGGGGTTGGGTGTGGGGATGCCAATGGGGTGACTCCACTGTGTCTCCCAAGTATGAGGTGCCAAGGGTGTGATCACCTCGAGCCTGAGAGCCTGGAAGTGTTTGGGTTGGAGGGGATGGCAATGGGGTGACCCCATCGTGTCTCCCCATATACTCCGGGGGTGCTGAGGTGTGGATCAGATCGAGTTGCAGGTCCTGGAAGTGTTTTTGGGATCAGCTGGGGGGTTTGACAATGAGGTGACCCTGTCACATCCCCCCAGGTACTACGGGGGTGCTGGGGTGGTGGATCAGATTGAGCTGCTGGTCCTGGAAATGTTTTTGGGATCAGGTGGGAGATGGCAAAGGGATGACCCCATTGTGTCCCCCCAGGTACTACGGGGGTGCCGAGGTGGTGGATCAGATCGAGCTGCTCTGCGAGCGGCAGGTCCTGGAAGCGTTTTTGGGATCAAGTGGGGGGATGGCAAAGGGATGACCCCATTGTGTCCCCCCAGGTACACGGGGCGCCCGAGGTGGTGGATCAGATCGAGCTGCTCTGCGAGCGCGCGCCTCGCGAGGCCTTCGACCTGGACCCCGCGCGCTGGGGCGTCAACGTCCAGCCCTACTCGGGATCCCCGGCCAACTCGCCGCCTACACGGCCCTGCTGCAGCCCCAGCGAGCGCCTGATGGGCTGACCCCGCGGGCCAGTACGTGGGGACAGAGGGTGGGGACAGCGTGGGAATTGTCACCACCCAGGGGTGCTGCTGGCCTCACCCCGTGCCTTCCCCGCAGCCTCACGCACGGCTACATGACCGACGTCAAGAGGATCTCGGCCACCTCCATCTTCTTCGAGTCGATGCCCTACAAGCTTGATGTGAGCGGGGGGGGGGGGTGGGATTGGGGGGAAAGGGAGGTGCTGTGGCTGAGGTGTCCCCAGCGTCCCCGAGGTGTCCCTGAGTGTCCCAAAGCGTCCCGAAGTGTCCCCAAGTTGTCCCCAAAGTTACCCCAAAGTGTCCCCAAGTTCAAGGTTCCCCAGATTCCCCAAGGCGTCCGAAGTGTCCCCCAAGTGGGTCTCTGAGTGTCCCTGAAGTGTCCCCGAGGTGTCCCCGAGATGTCCCCAAGTGTCCCGAGGTCCCCAAGGACCCAAAGTGTCCCCAAGGTGTGTCCCCGAAGTGTCCCAAGGTGTGTCCCCGGTCCCTAAGTGTCCCGAGAGGTCCCAAGTTCCCCGAATGTCCCTGAGGGTCCCTGAAGTGTCCCTGAAGTGTCCCTGAAGTGTTCCCGAGAGGTCCCCAAGGTGTCCCCAAAGTGTTCCCGAGGTGTCCCCAAAGTGTCCCTGAGGTGTCCCAAGGGTCCCACCTGCTCTCCCTGCTCTCCGTGTCCCAAAGTGTTCCGGTGCCATGGACGTGCTGTGCTCAGGGCAGGGGCAGAGGGGTTGCTTGTTGAGCTGTCTGTCTGTCCATCTGTTTGTCCGTTCCCAGGATGACCAAGCTGGCTGGCTGTCCATTTTTTGACTAACTGACCAAGTTCCCTTGTCTGTCCATTCCTTGCAGCCATCCCTTCAGCTGACTGACCTGTCTGTCTGTCTGTCCACCCCAGGCTGGCTGACAGAATTCAGTCTGTCTGTCTGTCTGTCTGACCCTGGACTGTTTGCCCATTACAGCTGGCCACAGGGTTGACTGACCACATTCTGTCTGTCCACCCATGCCCTTCCGCTGTTCTCCCCTGGGCTGACCAATCTGTCCGTCTGTCTGTCTGTCCCTGGGGCTGTCTATCCCTTACAGCTGGCCACAGGGCTGACTGACCACGTTCTGTCTGTATGTCCATCCCTGTCATACCCGCCTGTGCTCCCTGGAACTGACCAATCTCCATGACTGTCATGTCCATCCCTGGACTGACTTGTCTGTCCCTGGACTGACTGACCACATTCTGTCTGTCTGTCCATCCATCCCTGGGCTGACTGACCTGTCCATCTGCCTGTCTGTCCCTGGGCTGTCTGTCCTACACCTCCACAGGGATTGACTGACCACGTTCTGTCTGTCCATCCATCCCTGTCCATCTGCCCCTGTGCTGACCAATCTGTCCGTCTGTCTGTCTGTCCCTCGCAGCCAGCCACGGGTCTGATCGATTATGCCCAGTTGGAGGTGACAGCGCGGCTTTCCGTCCCCGCTTGGTCATCGCGGGCACCAGCGCCTACGCCCGGCTCATCGATACGCCCGCATCAAGAAGGTGAGTCGGTCTGTTGTTGCCTTAATTACGATTTAAATAATTTTAAAATTATTTAATTTCATCACCCCCTTTAACAGATATGATTAAGGGTTGTACTTTAGGATTTAATGGGATCTCAGGTGCACGGTGCGACGGAAAATACACAAAACTCATGATCCAACAAAATATATTTGGATATAAGTTTCATAGATTTAACAAATCTACATATTTATTTAGAATTTTTGAATAAGAAAGTTAACAAATGATGTCTTCTTACTCTAAAAATCTTTATACGGAGTGAGGCTAGAGCCCAGTTTACACAACGTGTTCCAGAGAGAAGGCTTGACTAAGGTTCGAGCTTCAAATTTGAGATAGCACGGGGCACGCTGACCCTTTTAGGGAGGATTTTTGCAGAGCTCCTAAACTAAATTAGAATATCAGGCTTTATAATAGGAATTATAAGCATGCAGGGTAAGGGCACAGGGATATATAAACGGTGCAGAAATGTCTGAAAGGAATATAAAATATATACATTTTTTAAAAAAATTATATATATATATACAAGGGTGTATAAAATATAAGGATATATAAAATACATAGATTTTTTAAAAAATATATATATACAAGGGGTGATAAAATATATTAAAATATATTATTAAAGGATAAAAAATGTAAATATATATGTGAAATATATAATAATAGTATATAATACAAAATAAATAAATAGATAGAACGATAAAATAAATAAGATAAAATAAAAAATAGATAAAGTAAATATAAATTAAATTAGATAAAGTAATAAATTAATAAAATAGATAAATAAATATATAAACATAAAATAATAGATAAAGTATAAATATAAAAAAATATATGAAATATATAAATATATATGTAAATATATAAATAATATATAAATAATATATAAGAATAAATACATAAAATAAGTATATAAAAAGATAAATATATAAAAACATATATAAAATACTAAATAAATATATAAAATACGTAAAAATATAAAAGGGTACCCAAAAAAGAAAGGCAAAAATCATCATGGCAGCACTGTGGCCAGCAGACGGGGATCTGTGGCCAGCAGGTGACATTGCTGTCCCCAGGTGTGTGAGGAGGTCAAGGCGTATCTGCTGGCGGACATGGCCCACATCAGCGGTTTGGTGGCCGCCAAAGCCATCCCATCCCCCTTTGAGCACGCTGACGTGGTCACCAGCACCACCCACAAGACCCTGCGTGGTGCCAGGTGAGGTTGGACCCCCTGAAATGGGTGATGACCCCTTGGGGTGACATCCAGGGACACGCCGGTGCCATCATCTCTCGCCACCAGGTCGGGGTTGATTTTCTACCGCAAAGGCGTGCGCTCCGTGGATAAGAAAACGGGCAAAGAGACCCTCTACGACCTGGAGGACAGGATCAACTTCTCTGTGTTCCCTTCCCTGCAAGGGGGACCCCACAATCACGCCATTGCTGCGGTGGCTGTGGCACTCAAACAGGTCTGTGTTGGGATTGGGGTGTGTTTAGGGGATCCACTGTTGTGGTTTGAACGAACTCAACGGGAGCAAAACACTCCCAAGTTCCAGCAAACCTCCCCCCCTCTCTTTTCCCCACCCGGGTCCTAGATACAAACTTTTCCACAGAGAGGAAAGTGAAAAGAAAAGGGAAAATAAAACCTATTTATTTAAAATTATAAAAACAAACAAAAAAACCCCAAAAACCTGTGGAATCAGCTGTTAGATCCCAAAGCCTTTCTCTTCCCTCCTGGGAGTGGCTTCCCCTTCCGGCCCCCAGAGGGGTTGGACAGAGTCTCTCTCCGGTGGTTCACTGAAAGATCTTTCTCGCCTGTTGTGCCACGGGAATCCTCCAAATCCATAAGAAGAAAAAAAAAAATTCGAGGAAAAACAGTCCAAAGAAAGGAGAAAAAAGGAGCAGTCCCAGAGAGCAGGCAGTTTCTTTTCCACCGCTGATCCCGAGATCCTCCCCGGGAAGCGAAATAGTTACAGAAGGGTTGTTTAACTTTCCTCTAACATAAGCAGATGATAGGAATACAATACTCAGCTAACCTAGGACACCCCCCTTGACCTGATCCCGCTGTGCTGATGGGGTGATCCCATTTCCAGGCCAGCTCCCCAGCGTTCAGGGAGTACTGCCAGCAGGTCCTGAGGAATGCCAAAGCCATGGCACAGGCGCTGCTGCAGCGTGGGTACACCCTGGTGTCAGGTAAGGCTGAGCCCGGCGGGTTTGGGGACAAGAAAGGGGATGGAGAAGTGGTTTTGGGGCCACCAGGCAGCAGTGGGGGATTTGGGGTGGAGAAATGGGGGTGAGCTGCAGCAGGAGCTGAGTGGCTCTGCTCATTTTCGGGGCCACCAGGCAGCAGTGGGATACCCAGGTGGATTTGGGGTGGAGAAATGGGGACGAGTGACTCTGCTCAGTTTCAACAGTTGGGGTGCGCAGGGGATTTGGGGTGGAGAATGGGGGCAGCTGTGGTGGGGAACGAGTGGCTCCTCTCAGTTTTGGCATTTTTGGGGCCACCAGGCAGCAGTGGGTGTGCAGGGGGATTGGGGGTGGAAAAATGGGGACTTGCTGTGGCGGGGGACAAGTAGCTCTGCTCAGTTTTGTCAGTTTTGGGGTGCACAGGGGGATTGGGGTGAAGAAATGGGGGTGAGCTGTGGCAGGGAACGAGTGGCTCTGCTCAGTTTTGGGTGCTCGGGGATTTGGGGTGGAGAAATGGGGGCGAGCTGTGGCAGGGGATGAGTGGCTCTGCTCATTTTCTGCAGTTTTGGGGCCACCAGGCAGTAGTGGGGTGCGCAGGGATTGGCAGAAAATGGGGCGAGCTGTGGTGGGGATGAGTGACATTGCTCAGTTTTGGCAGTTTTGGGGTGGAGAAATGGGGGCGAGCTGTGGCAGGGAACGAGTGGCTCTGCTCAGTTTCGGCAGTTTTGGAGCTACCAGGAGTATTGGGGGCGGAGGAATGGGGGCAAGGCAGAACAGAGGCAGCAAGAAAGTGCTGTCAGGCGAATCTGGGGGTGCTCTCAGGGCTCCTCACCCCTCTCCTTTCTCCCCAGGTGGCACCGACAACCACCTGGTGCTGGTGGACCTGCGGCCCAAGGGCATCGACGGCGCACGGGCTGAACGGGTGCTGGAGCTCGTCTCCATCACCGCCAACAAGAACACGTGCCCAGGGGACAGGAGTGCCCTGACCCCCGGGGGGCTGCGCCTCGGTGAGGGTCCTGTCCATCCCTGGGGTGTGGGGGCTTTCACCTCATAGTGTCCCCACTTTGTTTCACCCTTCCCTGAGGAGCTCGAGTGGGAATTCGGAGCTGGTTTTGGCCTGGAAAGGGGAAAGGATCATATGGAACCAGGATTTGGGGAGTCACGATGAGGGAGGGGATTCAGGGAGCTGCTTGTGGGGCTGGGACTGGGGAAATCCAGTGAGGGAGGGGATTCAGGGAGTCCCTTGTGGGGCTGGGACTGGGGAAGCCCAATGAGGGAGGGGATTCAGGGAGCTCCTTGTGGAGCTGAGATTTGGGGAGCCCTTTGGGGGGGCGGATTCGGGGAGCTCCTTGTGGGGGCTGGGATTGAGGGAGCTCCTTGTGGGGCTGGGACTGGGGGAACCCCTTGTGGAGCTGAGATTTGGGAAGCCCTTTGAGGGGTTGGGACTTTGGGAGTTCCTTATGGGGCTGGGACTGGGGGAACCCCTTGTGGGGCTGGGATTGAGGGTGCTCCTTGTGGAGCTGAGATTTTGGGGGAGCCCTTTGTGGGGCTGGGATTCAGGGAGCCCATTATGGGGCTGGGATTTGGGGAGCCCTTTTGGGGGCTGGGATTTAGGGAGCTCCTTGTGGGGCTGGGACTGGGGGAGCCCATTATGGGCTGGGACTCGGGCTGCCCTTTGTGGGGCTGAGATTTGGGGAGCCCATTATGGGGCTAGGACTTGGGGAGCTCCAGTGAAGGGGTGGGACTGGGGGAGTTTCTTGTAGAGCAGAGATTTGGGAGCCCCTCCTGGGGCTGGGACTGAGGAAGCCCATTATGGGGCTGGGATTGAGGGAGTTCCTTCTGGAGCTGAAATTTGGGGAGCCCTTTGCAGGACTGGGACTTGGGGCGCTCATTATAGGGCTGGGACTTAAGGAGCCCCTTGGGGAGCTAGGGTTTGGGGAGCCCCTTTTTTAGCTGAGATTTGGGGAACCCTTTGGGGGGACTGACACTGAGGGAGCTCCCTGTGGGGCTGAGATTTGGGGAGCACTTTGAGGAACCCCCATCCCTGATGGGCTCCATCCCCCAGGTGCCCCCGCGCTGACCTCGCGCCACTTCCGTGAGGAGGATTTCCAGAAGGTGGTGGAGTTCATCGACGAGGGCATCATGCTGGCCTTGGACGTCAAGAGCAAAACCAGTGAGTGACTGGGGAGGGTCCCATCTCCCCCCAGTTTCCCCTTTCCTGGGTGCCCTTCAGCCCTGGTGCCATCCCCACTCCCCAGACCGGTGCCAGGTTATCCCAGAGGGGTCAGGGCTGTTTTGGGGCTGCTCCCTCCTCACTTGTGCCCCCCAAACTCCCCAGGTAAACTCCAGGATTTCAAGACTTTCCTGCTGCAGGACCAGGAGACTCAGCGGCGCCTGAGCGACCTCCGCCAGCGCGTCGAGACTTTCGCTCGTGCCTTCCCCATGCCCGGTTTCAGCGACCACTGAAGAGGGGAACGCTCCCCCTGCCGGGTTGGGGTCACTGCGGGGTGGGCTGGGAGAGGCTGAGAGCCACCCCCTGCCTTCCCCTTCTCCCTTTGTCCCCCTTTGGATAGGGGTGTCACACCCATCTTGCTCAGTGTTAGGGTACAGAGACCCCCACCCCAATCCCAAACCTTGCTTGGGGTGGGGGGCACCGCTTTGTTCCAGCCTCATCTTGCACTTTTCTATGGGGAGGGGTTGCTAATAAAATTTGGGGGGCAGAGCCTGGAGGTGCCGTGGGTGCTGTGCTGGGGGTCTGGGGTGCTCCTCAGTGTCCCCTGGAGGGGGTTTTGTGCCTCAGTGTCCCCGTCCTGCTGCTTCATCCCGTGGGCTCTGAGGGCAGGGGGTGATGCTGAGCCCCAGAATATGTGGGGTACAGTGGGATGGGGATAATTTTGGATCCTTGCCCCCATTTTATGGGCACCAGCCGGACCCTGCACGGTGTCACGTACTCCAGTGGGGTTCACACACGTCCAGCCCATCACTCACACGTGTGGCTGTGACCCCTCCACCCCTCCCATCTCTTCCCCTCTCCCGAGGGGCCCCTGGAGGGGACCCTGGAGCGTGGGAGAGCGGAAACGCAGCACCCAGGGGTTTGTCCTGCATCCCCCAGGATGTGAGCCCCCCCTGCCCCAGCATTTCCCAGAGGGGTGATAAAATCTCCTGCCTTAATGGCTCTGGGAAACCACAAAAAAAAAGTCCAGTTTACTGCTCCCCCTCTGTCATTTATTATTGTCCTGAATTCCATGCAGGCACGGGGTGAGGGTGGGGGGCGCAGGGGAACCCACAGGGATGTGGTTTTTTGGGGGATCACAACTAATGCGTACTGGCCAAATCATGCAACATAACACCATACCCTCATAAACACAAAACCCCAATTTTCCTCAATAAAAATCACACCCTATCCTGCGGAGTAAATCTATCCCGCTGGATTCGTTCCATACAACTCCCCACCCCAAACCCACACAGCCATCCATCTAACATTCCCCCAAGCTCATCCCCACCCCTCACAAACCCATCCCCATCCATCACCAACCCATCACCAACCCATCACCAACCCATCACCAACCCATCACCAACCCATCAGGACACAGCCAGGAGTTCCGGATCCAGGCCCATCTCCAATAGAAAACAACAGGAACTGGAAGACACAACCAACCATCATCCCATTACCATATCCCCATCCATCCAACCCATTTCCCATCCAACCCCCAATCCCATCCTCCCCACACTCTCACCCCTTGTCCATCACCCACATCCAGCTCTCACCCTCCTCTTCCTCACCCACTCACCTATTTCTCAGTCGCTGGAGACAGGAGGGGCCCTTCTCCCATCTCCCCAATTCAAGAAGAGGGGACACAACCCCCCAACTTCCCTCGTGTGTTCTGGGCACCTCTGAACCCACATTTTCCCCCCATCATCCCATGAGGTCCGTCGGGCACGCCTGCCACACTGAGCTGAGCCCCCCATGTTCTGGGGGTGTGGGGTGAGAGCCCCAGGGGTGCCCCAGGGATGCCCAGGGGTGCCCAGGGCACCCTAACCCATACCTGACATCTGGGCTGTACAGTGCCAGCCGCAGCAGGTACAGCACCGCGCTGCCCAGGCCCACACTGATGAAGCCAATGAGGGAACGAGCTGCAGAGAGAAAAAAAAAAAAAAAAAAAAAAGAAGAGAGAGAAGAGAAATGAAAAAACCCCAAAAAAATATTTTTTATCAGGCGGACTGGAGAGTGAAAGGGAGAGCTGACACGCCGGGAGATTTACAGGGGGAATATGGCAGAGCAATCCTGTAGCCAGGCTGCGGTACACAGTGTAGCTGTCAGCTTGAGTGACTGAATTAAAAGAGGGAGAGAAAAATCGGCTCGTGTTGGAGAGGAATTGGATTTGGAATGAGAAATCACTTCCCCTCCGCCTGTGGCTGCCCAGCGCTGGTGCTGCTGAGGACCTGCGGACCCCATTCCCTGAGTTCCCAGTGTTCCCAGTGTTCCCAGTGACCCCGCTCAGGGCTGAGCCTCGTTCCTCCCTGAAGGATTTGGTACTGAGCACCCCATTTTCCAGCGTTCCCAGTGTTCAGGGCTGAGCTTCAGCTCACGGCTCTTCTCTGAGATACTCGGTCCTGGGCGAGGTTTGTCCCCGAGCCACGCTGTGACCCCAAACAGGGTCCTTGTCCCCCCACAGCACCCCTGCAGCATCTCCAGATAGAGCGAGCACAAAACGAGGAGGCTCACCGCATCTTACTGGGATAGACTGGGACACGCTGGGGCTGAGCATCTGGGGGTCCAGAGCTGGTCTGGGGGGCAGCCAGTGACCCCAACTCCACCACAGACCTCCCCCTTTCACCCCCCGCGCCGTGCCCGCGGTGGCTCCCATCGCACCTTGGCTCCATCTCCTCATCTCCGCTCCCGCTCCGCTCGCTCTTGCCAATCCCCCTGTGCCCGGAGCGACGCGGCCTCAATCGGAGCCGAGCCGAGGCGGCTTTGACCTCCCCCAAATTGCCGCGGCCCCCGCGCTGGAGAGGACGCGGGGAGCGTAATGAGCCCGGCGCCAGCCCGTGCCCCTGGGAGGGAGCCGCGTTCTGCCCATTAACGGCAGCGGGAGGTGCCGGCGGATCCGCGCCGAGCCTCATCGCCGACACCCGGCTCTGTTTGCGGCTCCGCTCGGCAGCCGCAGCTCCGCCAAAATGCCCCCCGAGACGCGCGCCCAGCGCTCCGTGACTCAGTTTCCCCACTGGGATGACACTGGTGATGGAGGGGGGGACCGTGACTGGAAAACGCGATGGAAAGGGTCAGTCCGAGCCTTCTGATCGCTGCCGAGCACCTCCGTGACCTTCGCGGGGAAGGGGAGAAACACAAATGTGCCCCACTGCCCAACCTTTGCCCCCCACCGGACCGTCCCATCCTCTCCCAGTGCCCCCAGTATGCCCAGCTCCTGCTCGGCAGTGCCATGGCCAAGCCGAGCTGGAACGATGGAGCCTCCAGCAGATGCCAGCGCCCGTCCGGGAGGTCAGGGCCATCAGCTGATGATGGTCCTTGGCACCGAGTGCCAGCAGGAGCTGGCAGCAGCCGCTGCCCAAGCGCCGGCGAATCAAGAACCCTCTGCAGCGCCGGGAATTGCTGTGGCTGCCGGAGAAGATTTGGGGGCAGCGGGGCCGTCTCACCATCTGCTGCCGGCACCGTCTGGGTAATTAATGGCTGGGAGGATTAGGGGCAGGAGGAGGCTGCCAAGCCGCAGGTCCAGCGGTGGAGCCCGATTTCCCCCGGGCACGAAGCGGGTGGGCGGCGGGAGCGGTGCCAGCTCTGCCCCGGTGCCCGCTCGGTGCCCATCGAGTCTCGCCAGCGCGTTCCTGGTCTGCCAGCTCTGCACGCCTCACGGGCACGGTGCTGCTCGGCGTGGCTGGCACACTCCATCACTGCAGGCAGCCGGGCAACGCTGCGGCGGAGAATCCATCGCCGGTGAAAGCGCGGCTACACCTGCCCGGCAGCGCCGTGGGATGGATGGATGACGCCGCACGGAGCGGGTGACACGACAAAAATTGCCCCAGCGAGCTCTGCCAGCTAGCAGCCCCGCTATGTGCGAGGACCCAAAACCCTCCCGCCTTTACACCTTCAGTTTGGGTCCTCTTTGTGCCCCTCAAGCCGCTCAACAGCTCCTTCAGCTGGGAGAAACCGTGCTGGAACAGAAATATCCCGAATTCCTCCATTCTGCTGCGAGGATCACGCAGGAGCCTCGACTTGTGCTGCCCACCGAGGACGTGGGAAGCACCCCGGGGTCCCACCTGCCTGTGCCCACGGTGCTGCAATGCCCAGCCCCGCGGTTGAGGCATCTTTTCCCCAAAATCCTCATCTTGGCATTTTGTGGGGGACAGGGGCACATCTGGGTCACTGGGGTGAGTGGGGAGGGGGTTTCATTTCCATCCCCCGTGACAAGATGTCCCAACAGGTCGTATGTGGGTGGGTGAGGACACAGAGCCGGTCCCCGCCCACCAGCTGCCTTTGGGCGTGGTAAAGTTGAGGTGCCCCAGCCCGGTTTGGTGAAAGAACCTCGGCCCCTCATCAGCGCTGGATGGAGGGAACGGAGGTGGAAAGCTGCAGGGTGGTCTCACTTTCCTTGGTGAAAGAATTTTGGGGATCCCCCGGGACCCCTGGCTTACCCGAGGTGCTGTGACAACGAGAGGACAGTGGGAAGGGGAAGATGGAATGACACAAAACTGGGGGCTGAGGAGGATTTTGGGGAGCGGGAAGAAGAGGAGGCTGACGAAGGACACGGAGAACAGGAGGAATGGGGAAAGGGATGATGGGATGGAAGGAGAAGGATTGTGGGGAAGCCCAGGGGCTTCAGGAATGTGGCAAGAGATGACAAGAACAAGGGATGGGGGCTCCGGGGGAGGGATGGGGGTCCCTGGAGGAAGCGGGGGGCCGGGGTCACTCACTCCGGGGTTGCCGTTTGACATGCCGGGAGAACATTCCTCCACGCAGGAGACCCTTCATGGCCGGGCTGGGATCGGTCCGGCGGTGGCGGCGGGTTCCGAGGTCCGGCGAGGACGGAGGGTGGGCAGGAGGAGAGGGAGGCGTGTGCGGCTCGGGTTGGGAGGACGGGCGGGTCGGGACATCCCGGCCTGGGACACGGCCGGGGAGGAGGGACAGGGAGAAGATCCTGAGCTCCGGCTCCTCCTCTCCTTCCAGCCTCCCCCGGGAGTGACAGCGATGTCTGGGGGGAATTGATGAGCGCAGGGTGTGAACCCCGATGTCCCCACACTGCCTCAGTTTCCCTCCTCACTCGGGAACAGCCCCATCCCTCCACGTGCAGCCCCATCACAAGGTGGCTCCGCGTTTCGTCTCCGGGACGAAAATCGAAGGATGAGCCGTGTGATTACCGATGACAACTTGGCCGGGTTGGCCGCCCCCCGCGCCCCCTTTCCCCCCCTCCCAGCCCCAGCCCGCCGCCCTCCCTTTATGATAAATATGATATAACACCAATTTATCATTTAGCGATGCAAATCTCGCTGCAGGAACAGATGCTGCCGTGCATATGGAAACCGCTATTAGTACCCAACAAAGGGCCGGAGAGGGATGGAACGGGCGGCGGGATGGACCCGGCAGGGGTGGGCACCGGTGCCAGGGGGGTTTGAGGGGTTGGTCCTGCTCTGGCAGCAGCGAGTGCCAGCACAGCCGTGCCCGTGACCCGTAAAATCCCACTTTGGAGAGGGATTTTGAGTCTCCCCGGGGTGCTCCCCTCTTCCAGCCGCGAGTGGGGTGCCCCCCGGTGCCACCCACTCTTCCGCTTCAGCCTGAGTCTAAAGGACAAAAGAGAGGAATTTCTCGGGAATACACGGATACGAGACGAGGCTGAGGGCGCAGTCCAAGGCCCCGGGTGATATAATTAGCGATTTGAGATGCGATTGATTAAGTGCCACTCCCCGAGACAGAGCATCCTGCCCTGGGCACGGCCCGCGTGTCCTTTGTCACCTTCCTGTGCCCAGGGCGGCCGAGGGGGGATGGGGAGGAGTTCAGAGAAGGGGGGATGAGGGGATTAATGGGATTTGGGGTATAGGGACAGGTGTGAGTGGGGCTTTGACACAGTGGGGGACCCCAGGGTGGTCCTGCACCCCCATTCCCTGTAGGATTTCCCCACGGGATTCCCTGCCCAGCTGCCTCCACGCTCATTAATGACTGTAATTAAGACGCGGTTTAATTCCGTGTGGCGCTTTCCTGTTCCGTGGGGGTGCCAGGAGCCCTCGGGAGCAGGGAGGGGATCCAAGGTGGAGTCAGCACAGGGATGGAGCTTCTCCTCCAGCCCGGCACACCTGGAATTTGGAGGAAAAAACATTTTGGGGGAAAAACACAAAAAAAACCTTCCCAGAAAGAAAGGAATCACGGAGGGGGGAGGTCCATGAAGATGTGGGAACACGCGAGGCGTGCACAGATGTGCACATCTGGGGAGCTCCACACCCACCCACATCTGGGAGCTCAGAGTCTACCTGTTCAATGTGTGGGAACCCATCCAGGGGATCGAGGGCTCCGGGAAGGAATCGCCACCTCCAAAATTTAGGGTTCCAGGGGGGAATCAGGGGTCCAGAGGGAACCCAGAGATCTGTGGGGGGATCATCACCCAAAATTCGGAAAGTTCGGGGTGATGCGCGG
>VKON01000542.1:28421-46615 GCA_009741485.1 Malurus cyaneus samueli | reverse complement strand
AATAAGTGAAAAGTTTTGAAAGGCATTGTTCACCTGGGTGGAGCCACTCCTATGCACCCTGACTGGAATAAAGTAATGTCTATTTTCTAAAACTAAAAAATAGTGTTAGTTTCATTAATCCCAACATTTTCAGCAAGTTTGAATTCCCATCTACTCTGTCCAAGGTTGTCTCTTCCCAGTGAACACAAGATTGATGTTGAATGATGCACAGAAAGTCAAACAGGCCTTGCAGGTACATGACTTCCAACCCTGCTGCTGCTTACAAGCAAGAGAAGCACTTAAAGGAAAAAGAGAAGAAAGAAAAGAAAACAAAGAGCAGGAAGAGCAGAAGAGGATCTACATAGGATGTCAGTTCTATCTTACTTGTGTGGTTTTAGCCTGTATCTCATAAGTACCATTTTCTCAAATCTTTTTGCTTTCACCTTTTTCAAATGTTACTTCAAAAAGCTGTTTTCACCACTCCACTTGCCAAACCACATACAGCTCCTAGGGGCAGTAAGTGAACTATTGTCATGCTTTAAATATCAGCAGTGAAAAAAATGCTACTGGAATTTCTGCTGGGGAGGTTGTTATTATTATTACTATTCCTTAACTTCCAGAAGGGTTTATTTAAGACTTTAAAGGAAATCTTGAATTTAAAGAGGAGTCCAAGCAAAAAGCAAAAGACTTTTTCCAAAAGCCGGTAGAGCTGAAAGCAGGATATGCAAAGGGGGATCTGTATTGTAACTCTACTGCAGCTCCTGGTGCTCATGTGCATACACAAGCAGAATCTCAGAGCTTAGTAATAAATATGCTGTAAAAATGTTCCAATAAACCAAATTGTCTTAAAACAAAAGAAAAGCTAAAGAAAATTATTTCTAAACAGTTTCCATCTCTGTGTTATATTAAAAAGTTCCTTTAAGGACTGATCTCTTAAATTCTTCTGAGATGAAGTCACTACTAGAAAGTCACTGGCCATCCATCCACAATCAAGTTTCTAACCCAACTGTGAATATGCTCCAAAACCAGGTGAATAGGTTCAGTTTATGGTACAGGATGATGAAAATCAACACAGAGCCTTGGTGAGGCAGACAGAGGTCCAAGAGAGGGCTGTGAAGAGCAACAGGTTGGCATAAAGAAGGATGAGCAAGAATGAAAAGAGAAGAAGTGACAAAAACCTACTTTCAGGTTTTTAATCACTGGATTTGATGCTCTCTGTAATCATTCCAGTGCAGCAGCTCCAAAACTAATGATCCTGTTACTGGTAGCAATCATCACTGGCCAGGGTCCCAAGCTCCAAATGAATTATCATCAAGTCTGTGGTCCTGCCTGCAAACTCACCCCCAGCCTGGGAATTATTATTTTAAAATTTGCATCTTCATAATATCTGCACTGGGAAAGTAAAGTACAATTTTAAATTACTTGGCCAGAATCAAGGGAGGAAAAAAAAGGAGAACAAAAAAAGAGGAAGGAAATACTTGAACCTGATCTTTAAATCCCATTTTAAAACCCACAGTGACAAAGCTAGGTTATAAAAAAACAGGAAGAGATGCAAAGGAGTTATAGCAGACAGCGTAGTCATGGACCTGTATGCTCAGTTTCAAGGTGTCACGAAAGGAAAAAGCCCTGAGAGCTATTAGTTAAACAAATGAATTGAATTTCTTAGCCCTTATGATTTATAGACACACATAAGACTAATGAGAACCCATTTCTACCCATGTATGTAATTTGAGGCTTGGCTTACAGGATTTTTCTCTCGTAAAAATATTTCTTTAACTCAAGTAGTTTGGGCCCAATATAACACATCAGACTTTGTGCCCCAAAACCAACCAGAATGCAGAGCGGCCCTGCTGCATGTTGACAGCACCCTACGGTCACAGTGCTGCTAGTAAATGCATATCACAAGATTGCTGCCAATTTAGATGTGAGGAAATTAATGGATTTTGTACTATTTGACTTTTACTTACTTGCCTTCCAGAGCACAGTCCACATTAGTGCAGCAAATGGGAGAACAAGGACATTCAGGTACAGGAACCCACCACATCCCTGGACACAAGGAAGTGAGAGGACCAAGCTGATTTTATTTATGCCTCAACATTTATTTGCGTTGGAGCTCTGTCCAGGGCTTCACCTGCATCATATGGAGGCTTCCCTAGTGTCTGCAAGTGACCAGCCCTCCTTGCTGTGGGTCAGATACCCAGATGTCCGGAAAAAAACACAAGGTATATACTGTCCAGGCATAAAGAGTTATGTGAACAACTGGGGGGTCATTTTTCTTTGGGTTTCTTGGAGGAGATGCCTGGCATGGTCAGGGTGTCGCGTCTCTTGTTTCTGTATTTTGTGGGCATTTGTTACAGATTGCTTTAAAGCCTAATTTTAGTGAAATTACTCCTTATTTGTAGTATTTCTGTAATTGGTTTATAGTCAATTTTTTATATCTTTAAACTTCGGATTCTAACTTTTCTAATAGCAATTTGTTAATTAGGCCATAGATTAGGTATGCTATGGTACTTTTGATTTGCTATTATTTGACATTCATAGAATATGTGCTTGGTGGACTAGCCAGTGAGCAGGCCTTTCTATTGCTGCAAGCTCTCAGTACGTCATGGTCTCATGGTCGTTTGCTCATAGGGTTTGTCATCTGCAGCTGCTGTGCAATGCGTTTCCCACAAGGTGCCTGTGAGCTCTATCGCAGGCGCTGCTGTCTTTGCCGACGGGAGGAACAGTATTTTGGCTGCGTGTGTGTAGATCGATCGCGCTGGGGCCATTGCGGATCTCTTAGCTGTCTCGCAGTGACACAAGTTTCTGTCTATGGCCACTTGTTCCCAACGGTGGACTGGGGTCGGTTGTTTACGCTTTGTGTTTTGGCTAGACTTTGATTGCTGTCTGTTTACTGTTTCTGGTATCTGTCTCTGTGTGTATGTGTCTTCCTTTTGCCTCGAGTTCTCCTTTTTACGGTCCCTGTTGGGAGTGTACGCTTCACCTTCTTTTATTGATTTTCATCATGATGAATTACTTGTTTCCCAGTTTGCTTATATTTCCGCACATATTGGGTGCTTTGTATATATTTTTGTCGTCGCGGAATTGAATCGTGTAAAAGAATCCTTCCTGGCTCCTGTAGGTTGTCGGTAGTCACGTTGGGATCAGGAGATTTTATATGGTTCGGAAGGTTGTCGGATTTTTCTGGACTGTAATTTAAGTATAATATTTCATTCAGATTTGAAACTGCTTTTGGTTCTTAGATGATGTGCTCTTGTAGGAGAGGAGATTTCTTGGCGTAAAAAAAATCAATAAAATCTGTTTGACCCTTCGTTTATTACTCGTGAACGGGTCCTTTTTGACTCTGTTAATCTCTGAATTATCAGTTCTTGTTGTCTCGTTGATAGAAGGGGGGCTGCTGGACCGTGTATTTATGTTGTCTGCCAAGCTGTCAACAAGGTGTTGATTCCTGCCTATCTGAGACGCAGTCCCATACCCTTTTCTGCTTAAGTCTCCTTTGTGTTTCATTTGCCTTTTGGTCGTGAATTGTGATAATGGTGTTCTCTCATTGGTTGTGCTTTTGCGGGTGCATCTTGTTTGTGCGTGCTGTTTAGTGTGGCACCGGCTCCACTGGATTAAGGCATTTGTTTTAGTCCCCTTTTCTTGCATATGTAGGTCGTGCTTCTGACAGTGTGCTCTGCTGCGAGTTTGAGAGTGCTTTTTGGGTGCCCCTGAGTGGTTTTAATGTTAGCCCGTCCTTCGGGAAGGCTTGTTAGATTGACTGTTGCGTTTGCAGGCGAGGTTTTTTGTGTTTTAGATTGCTTGTATTCTGTCATTGCTGTTATTTTGTGGGATATAGCTTGGGTCTGTCTCTCTCGGCTCATTATCTATATTATTAAAGTATGACCCTCCCCTCTATAAAAGTTGTTCTTCTGCCGCTCATAGGATCGCTTAGGAATGACCTGTTTGATATCAGCACGGGTTGATTTTTTGGTTGCTTGGAGTACTTGGATATAGGGGAAGAGACCGTCTGTGTCGCCTCTTCTCTTTTTCGAGGTGAGGTTATTTCTTATGAGTGTGTTTTCTAACGATTACTCTTCGAGTGTTGTCGTTCGGTTTGAGTGCTCTCTATGTTTGGCTGTGCAGGGGAGACTGTCACATGGCATGCAAGGCGAGGTCTTGGTAGTCCGTTATATTTGCTATGCTGGGAATTATTTGAAGGTTCAAATTCTATAGACGAAGCATTGGTATTAGCGCTCTAAGCAAGGTTTTTGCGTGTGTGGTAGTGCTTATTGTTGGCGCATGCTTTCTGCGTGTTGCTGATTTTATATTGTTTCAGTTTGCTCCGTATGATAGGTCATTGCTTTGTGTATTGGGCTCTCGTGTTAGATCTCGTTGTCTACATTATGCATGACGGTGTATGTTTTCTTGACATATGCCCTCGTGGTGTCGAGATTTGCTAGAAGTGAACTGCGGGAGAAATACAATGAGGAGAAGAACTCTATACAGCTGGTTTGCTGAACTAGCTTAGTTTCATACAATGTACTGTAAAAAGAGGGCTTCTTTTTTCAGTTCGGTTTAGTCCGCACTCTGTGTATGCGCACGCTGCTGCCGGGCTGTGCCCAGATGACATTCCAGGCCAGAGTGGCTCTCAGTTCTCGTGCTCGCTGTGATGATGCGCGGATAGAGAGCAGAGATGGCTCACAGAGCAGGCGATGGCACAGTCCTGCTCCACCCGCTGATAAACTGAGTTTTTGTCTTGGAAAGTGGATCGTTGCATCTTCGAATGAATTCGTGATTGCATTACAGTGAAATGAGTCTGCCATGTTACTGTTATTGAAACTTAGCCTATGTTGAAAATTGGATAGTTGTTAGCCGCTTGGATCCGTGGGCTATGAAATCTGATAGTTGACTAGATGATTTTGGTTTGTGTTACGTTTTACTTTGTGCTGCGGAGGAGGTCCGAAATCTTTTGTGGTGCAGTGAAGGGATTAGCTGCTATTTCGAAGTTGTTACAGTGCACGTTACTTGGGATCCCGTGAGTTTTCCTCTACTTATCTGGTATCACACCAAGCCTTATTCCCTAACTCAGGTAGCATGCCTTGTCTGATCTGGAAGTTAACCTCTGGGAAGAGTGTTGACCTCTTAGCCACTAGATATGCTTACGGCTGGGGATTCAAATATTAGTAAATTTAGTTAAAGTGTTCAAAAGACTGCATTGCGACTACCAATATTTTTATGATTTCTATCCGATAAATTGTGCCCTTTGCAAGGACTAGCACCCTATGAGTGAAAGTTTAGTTATGTGGTAGGTGACCCCTTTATTTAATCATAGTGGAATGCTGATGCTGTCATATAAGAGGGTTAGTCCAAGTAAGGTGGCTAATGAGCTAGATTGTTCTATCAGGTCGATGTATATATGACACTTTGGCGAGTCACCTGAGTACTGGCTGGCCGCCTTTCTTGAATTGGCTAGCTTATTCTCTCTTTCGCTCAGATGGTACCACGCAATCCTGTGTTATGGCAATTTGTTTCATGGTATGAGAGTGTATCAGTATATTTGGTGTTATTTTTGGACAGATAAGTGGTTGTTCCTCTTTGGGTAAAGTCTCCTTTTGGTTGTTATAGGTAGCTGCATGAAACAGATGGACTCTTTAGTTGGAGAACTGTACAGTCATGAGTTCCTCGCAGTCGCAGCACACATGTTCTCATCTGCCAAGCGTCGTGTCGTCGACCTAGCTTGAGTGTGCATTCTCTGCTGGGACCGGCTCGAACGAGCATTTTCTTTGGTTTTTACGTTGTGTAACATTCTGTCTTCAGTTATGTTCTGGTCTCGTCACTCTGTTTAGCTTTGCTTTTCCCCTCTTTGTTGCTTCCATATTTGCTTTCTCCTTTCTCTGCTCAGTGTGTAGTAATATGCCCCACGGCTTGAGGCCGTTCCATTTTCTCATAAATTCAGCTTATTATTTCATATTTATTAGTTATTATTGATTGTGTTCCTCCTTTTTTTTTGAGCGGCCGAGTACAGTATATTATTATTTCTGATAGTTCTCTTTTTTCCAACTTCTCATCGCTTGTCAGCGAGTAATTGTGTGGGTATACGAGAAAGGCTACAGAAATGAGTTTTGCTACTATTTAAAGATGAGTGCCTACGTCTTACTGAGTTGCAGGCAACTGGTAATTTTGCGTGTGTTACCTTCTGAGTATCACGTTCTAGGAATCCCATTTGACTCTCTCCAAGTGTTTTTGAGAAGCATGTTGAAAGAATTATTAGAAGTCCTGTTGTTGTTCTCTGGGTTTTGTGATATGGTTGTAGTGTTCAAGGCTATGTTGGATGAGCGCCTCTTGTAAATCTTTTTGTTGTGTGTTGTTTTTGATGTCTCTCATAATGTCTCGAGTGTTAGATTTCTTAGTATACGAGAGTTTATATTTCTTCTGAAGTGTATAAAGAAATTTTATAATTTTGTTTTACGTATGCTTTATGGAATTATTTTTCTTGTTAGGATATAAATGTTGAAGAAAAATATATAGATATTTTTTTGTTTATAAAAACGATAGTAATAGTTTACCTCTACAGACACTCTCAGAGTAAATTAGGAAGTACAAGAAAATCGGTTATTTTGTGGGGAGTATGGTATAGTGAAGTCAGTTACTGAGTGTTTTCTATAGAAACGCATTTCGTGGATTGTCCTCTTGGCGCGTCCCCCACAGGGCCGTGACGCTTCTGCTATCGTTAGTGTTTTTTTGTGTACTTGAGAAGGGATTATTGGATTGTTGCGCGTGCAGCTTTCTGTCCCGGAATTTATTTGTGAATAAGAATCTATAAATTGTCACATTGGTCTCTATCTGACTGCTCTAGGCATCCCTATGGTGAAATATAAGCAGATGCCCTGGATAAGGTCAGTGCGTCTTCTTTTTTCAATCTGCCTTTTGTTATGATCTGAAGATGCGAAATGCTTCTACAGTGGTGGCTATGGGCTTTTTTCGAGTCGCAGGCTTATGCCTGTCTCTGGTGAGTTTGATCTCTTTTGCTTTTTATACGTCTTGTTACATCTAATTGAATGGAGTTTCGGTCATTCGTGGTGCTGACGGGCTTTTTCTTCTTTTGGCCTGTTGTCGCCCACTAGTTGGCACTTGCCTCCTGGTTCTCAGACCGCAGCCTCCGCTGATCTGCTCCAAAAACATCACAAGGAGTCTCAGAAATAAGGATGGTTTTTTTATGCTCCAGTGTTCCATGAGAAGAGACTATTAAGCATGTTTTTTTGGCCACATTCGACGCTGAATTTATTTGCGCTAAGCTAAGATACGATGGCGGTATACACTTTTCATGTTTGACTCGCTTTACTTCATTCTACATTGCGAGGGGGGTGGCAGAGTTCTGCCGCGCTGTATGGTGCGGCGGTCTTATGATGTTTCTTTTTTCATGTTTCTCAAATTGGGTGATCTTGTCTTGGGCTTTTGTTGGTTTGAATTGTTCGTGGTTCGGGTGCTTGGTTGTGGTCTAGTCTTTTAACCAGCCCGCACGCTTCCCCAGCCACCCCGCCCCTTCTTCCGAGTCGCTTTAAAAGCACAGGACCTTATTGGGCATACAACTGACAGAAAATATAGGAACACTCTTTGTTAAATAAGTGTGAGCTCTACATTTTGTATGATTCTACCAAGAGTCGGCGCTGTTCTAGTTTGAATGATGTTCTCGTTACATAGCAGGGGATTGCTTGTGCATACTATGTAATGGAATTCTTATAATTTCGCCTTCAATATCCAGACAGGCTTTCTATCATGAATTAATTGTTGTGATTGATATTGATGTGATTTGAGTATGTGCTCAGTTTTCAGGTCTTTAGTGGTGTTAACTGGGGTGTATGGTACGGAGGTTTGCTTTTGGCCCAGGTAAGCTATCAGCATGCCTGGTTTTTGGGGAGCGGTGTTTGTGTGTGTTGGATATTTTACAGGCGTTTCTGTTCCGAGTACAGAGAGATGCGGGGGTAGTGTCGTCAGTGCTAAGAGAGAATGTGCTGTGTTGATTTCGAGGTGTGATGTGTATCGAGCTGCCTGACGGAGCATCAGGTGATTACTTGCTTCGTGTTGTGTGTTTATATGGAGTCTCAGCCAAGAGGGACAGGTCGGCATTAGCACGGCGCATTCGAAACATTGCTTTGTGATGTATGTGGTTTCGTGGGTGTATTTTTCTGGTTGACCTATTGACCACTGATGCCAGGATGTGAGGTATCGAATAGGTGGCATTAAGAAGTCGCTCTGCCTATTATGGGCGGGCCCTGTCTATGTGACGTAGGAGAGTTAAGTTATGACGAGCTTTTTCTCATATTATGCCTTCCATGTTTTTCTTTCTTTGTGTAGTAGTGCGTTCACTATGGATGGTCTAATACACGCAGGTGCTGTGCGTCGCCAGGTTTGTGAGTATGCTTTGGTTAGCTGGTTGGTCTGCTCGTGTTGTTAGGTCTTGGGTGTGGTGCAAGTTGTCTGATGGAGTATTTCGATTTTGCATTTTGTGTGGGTGTGGTTTTGGTGTCCTTAGGGGGAGAGTTACAGTATGGATCTGTTTCAGTCTTTTTTCCTCCTCTTCCTTTTATTGATGTCTTTTATTGTGCTCGTTTGCGGTTTGTCTTTGATGCCTGGTTTTCGTTCGTGCCTTGGTCTTGTTATTGTTTACGCTCCTTTAATCTTTTGCTGTGTCTGTGTTTGGTCCTTCTTTTATACGATGTTTCTTGTAGCTTTGTTGTGGGGTCTTCCTTAGTGCGATTAATTGTCCCTTTGTCTCTACCATGGTGGTGCTTTGATATTCTGGTGTCATGCCTGTTTTTGTGATTCTAGCTTCGTGTGTGTCCTTTTGAGGATGGTTCTTTCTGCCAGAGCAGATTGTATGTGCGCGTCCATCAACTTCTGGTGGTCTACGTCCAGTTTCCCGCGGTTGTATTTTTGAAACTGTTTGAATGGGTCTGAACTTTGGGAGGCTGGAAGTCCTATTCTCTTGGTGGTAATATATTATGTTGGTGAATTGGCTCTAGTTCCTCGGGTTGCGCGATGGCTCGCAGTATAAATTTCTTTTAGGAGAGCTATTTTGCTGATGATTTTTGCTCATTTGTATTAGTGTGTCGTTACTGTGGGGATTTCTATAGGTTTAGAGTTATTGCTTATTTTGTTGTTATATTTCCGATAATTCAATTTGTAGCATACCGTGAGGATTCTCTGGTAGACAATTTTGTTCGAGTATTGAAAATTTTTGCAGCAGTAAGTTGTTTCCTCTGAAGATGGAAAAACTGTAATAATTTTGTTCCCAGGCAATGATATTTGTGAATATGTAACGTTCGTGGCATGAAAGGATATAGAAGAAAATAAAGTAGTTTATTAACAAAACTCTAAGCGGTGCGCCACAGGTCGAGGATGCATTGATTAAAAAGGTACGCGAGTTAAATGATAAGTGTATAATAATTATTTTTTCACGGTGACGTTCAGACATAAGTAGCCCTCCTGACCCGCCACTATTGCGTTTACGGTCGCGGGTAGACAGGATGGCATCTCCTCCCCGTTGTGAATAGTAGAAGCTCATTACAGAGACCCATAGGTCCGCTTCACTCTACTGTATTTTTTGTAAACTGACGGTTCTCCTCCTTGTTATGAGATGGATGTCTGGTGACTCTTTTTTCCTTGCACTGTTGGATATGTGCTACATATTATATGCTTTTCTCTTGTTACGGGGTGTTAGTTTTCTGTGTGTTGCGGGCTGAGGCTTGGTTACCTGGTGGTAAATCTCGGGACCCTAGCGTGATCTCGTGGATGAGTGTCTGCACCTGTCTGGGCTTTCTTCCTGCTTGTCGACGTATGTCCGTGAGAGTATGTCTCTCCAGAATGAGTAATTCTCTCATGTCTTCGGAGTTTGGGAGGGTGTGGTCGTCCAGGTGGTAATTGACTGCTCCATATGCTATACACACTGAGCTGAGTGTAATTTCTACTTGTGAACCATGTTTTATAGGCTCTTTCGTCTCGTCTGTTGGTGCAGCGTGTAGTTATAGGTATATCTGTGCCTTAAGTGTCCTGGTTTTTTGGATTTGGTAAGTTTTTTTTGTCGTTTGAGTGATGTGTGCTTTTGATATGTGTTCTTAGTGTTTGGTATTTTGGTTAAGTGTTGTGGTATTTTTTAGTTTTTTGGTGGCGTGAGTTTGTTGTTTATTCTGTGTTTGTTGTGTTCCTTCATCTATTGATTTTGTGGGGTAGCAGAGGTGCGAGTTGACCTGCAAAAGCCAACGAGCTGAGCTGCAAAAGCAAATGGCTGGCAGGCAGCCCGGCTTTTAAACTGCCCACGCCACCTTCCCAGGCCCAGCCCCCTGCCCTTCTACCGTGGTTGCATTTAAAGCACAAGCACCTTTTGAGCATAACACCAGCCAACGGGAATAGAATACAGAAACAGAATGGGACACAATCAAACCCAAGACACGATTATACATGGTGTGCATCTTCAGCCATTTTCCCTCTGACAGCTGTGACCTGGAACCATTAAACACTAAGGTAAACCTTTTTATTACCTTAATCACGTGTCTGCTCCGTTCGGTTTAGACAATGCTTCAGAGAAGAAACGTTACAGAGGGACGTTGCCTCTAAATAAAAAAAAATTGATAAATTTTTCCCCACCAATAAGAAATAGATGACGGGCAAAAAAGTGAAGGAAAAAGTAGTTTATTACTAAACCACAGTGCCACAGGCACAGTAATAAAGATAACTGTTAGAATTCAAAAGGCCCAGGAAGCACCGCTGCCACTCGGCTTGCCACGTGGTCAGTGCAGAGGAAAAGATGGCGGCTCCTGTTCCCGGGAAAGAATACGAAAGAAAAAACCCACGTGGCAGTCCTGTAACAGTGGCAAAAAGAACTACCAAAAAAACCCACCCTGTTATTACAGTCCTTTCTTCACTGTGGATGGAACGGAGGTCTCGGTGTGTTTCTTTGTCCTGGCTGGTTTTCCGAAGTTCGGATGACGTGGGCGCAGCGGCTTTTCCTCCCCGCCGTCGCCGAACTGCTCCAGGAGCGAATCACAGAGACGCAGAGGGGGTCTTCGCAGGAAAGCTGACGAGCAACAAACCCGAGCTAGCTAAAACAAGCAACAACGTAACTCCGCTGCATCCAGCAACAAGGACTCCACAGCGCACGAGCAGAGTGAACGAGCTCTAAAAAGCCCCAGCTGCGTGGCAGCGCGCTTTTAAACTGCCCGCACCGCACTCCACAGCAGCTCCTCGCTCCTCTTCCGGGTTACATTTAAGGTACAAACACCTTTTGGGCCAATGCCAACGGAAAAGTGAATACAAACAGAATCTGGCAAAAAAAAAACCCAACACAACTGCCATTAATTTAAAAACTTCATAGGGAACAGTTCCTGTGCCACCCAAGATGTGACAAAGAAGGACTCCCGAGACAGAGTTCTGTGATTGAAAGCAAGATTCTGCTGCACTCCCCCTGGCTGCACTCTTGGGGCATACCGGCAGTCCCAGAGTGTGAGACCGGGAGCTCTACAGAATCCAACACAAATAGCATGGAGGGATGGTGGGTATGAAAGGGAGATGGTATTATTGCTAGCAGTTGGGGAGGTTAGGGCGTGGTTTGTGTACCAAGGGGGCTGTGAAAAGGAGGGTAAATTCCATTCCCACAAGGAGGTGTGAGAGAGAGAGGAAAGCACGCTCGCTATATTCACAATAGTCCTGAAAGGCACCCAGGGTGGTTGGTGTAGACAGTGGTCTCAGAGGCTCAAGGTGCTGGTTCTCGCTGCTTAAGGTCAGTGGTTCAAGACCCAGTTTAGGGCTGGTTTTCTGTGCCCTCTACACTTCTCGATTATGCTGCCAGTCTTTTTGCTAGGTTGATTTAAAGTGTTCAGTTTTGTGGCTTATCCTATTTAATGTAAGTGCGATTGATTTACGCATGTTTGTGCTCGTTTTGGAGGTCTTCGCAGTGTATCTGTAATCTCGTGTCTGTCGGTGTGTTACACTGAGAACTTTAGTGCTCGCTTTTGCTATTCTATAAACTAGAACGACTGGGTGTGTGTGTGTGTGTCTGTAGTCAGTGATAAGTGCTCCCTTATTTGTATTCCTTGCGGATTCTCCGTAATGACTGTTGTATTAGAATTAATGTTTGGTTGGTTTGTACTGGAGGTTAATGGAACCTCCTCGTGTGACGGAATTATTGGTGTAGAGGATCTCCCGGGGCGTTAGCTCAAGGCCATTGTTATCTGGCTTCTCGTTCTCTGTAGGCAATGTTCAATGTATTTAGAACTTAAGCAAATGCAGGGAAATTATGTCTTTGACGCATCTGCTTTCATCTGTGTTGTTGTTTTTTGTTGCGGCTTGTGGGTACAGATTGCTTTTGATTATTGCTGTGGTGCTTCGGTTGCTATCCCGATTTTGTTGTTATGGGGCTAATTGTTTGCGGATTATGGTTAACGCCTTTCAGCTGCTTTTATGGAGCTTCTCGAGTGTGCCATGGTTTTTTTTTTTGTGTTCTTACTTTTCCTCTAGTCCAGAGTCTTACTTAGATTGAATGGTTTCCGGATCATTTTCTTAGTACTTACTTTGGTGGTTTTAAAACTCCCTGAGGTTCCATGGAGCAGATGTGTGATTATATGTGACGTTACTTAGCTCTTTTTAGTTGTCGAGTGATTTCTTCTGATTCTGTCTAGGTTACGAGTTTTCAAGCGTCGTTTTGACGCATTGTTTATCAATAGTGAGAATAATGTTGTTAATGGGGATCATTTATCCAACGTGCAATGGTGGCGAATAATTATCCTCGTGTTTGGAAACTGAGTTGGATACTGTAGATATCTCTCCTATACGCTCCTCCTGATTGCCCTGGAGGCTCTGAGTAGGACGGTGCGGCAGATGTATGTGCTTTCTTGTGTGGTCTTTCTCTACTTTCGTCCTCAGAAAAAGTGTTACCTCTTTAGATTTTTGTTTTGTATGATGTTGTGGGGGTGCCTAGCCAGCAGTGTGCGGCCCCGAGAGAGCGATTGTCATTGCCAGTAACCAGGTATCTATAGGCATTCTCTCTCATAGTTTGACATTGAGCAGGAGGACTCACTTAGTCTATTATGCTTGTTCTCTGGAGAGGAGGCGGATTGGCGTCGGGCTACAAGCGGCCACATGGGGTTATTGGTCGATTAAATCGACGTAGAAGATGACAAGGCTGTGCCCAGTAGTCTCATTTATTGCTCAGCTCACTCGTGAAGTTTGCCACATGCGACCTTGATCTAAAGTGGAGGATAAGTGCTCAGAACAAGAGCAGAGGTCCCCTGCATTGACCTTAGAGGTTACATCTTGAGCAGGCGTCTGGCAGCTCATGTATGTTCTTTTTTGTATTGTTTTGAATAGAGAATTACACTCTTTCTTCCCTTGTTTGCAATTACAAGTTGAGTGGGAAGAATCTTGGTTATGGAGTGTGGGGAGGTAGGTATAGATGACCAATGTACTCAAAGTGGTTGGGCATTATTACAGATGACGGCCTATGCACTATCGCGATAAACTCACTAGATAGTTTTGGATCTTTTAATTATGCGATGTAGTATGATGATGATTTTAGTCTATTGGGGGAGTAGTCCACTAGTAATAAGTGGATTTTCATCTTATGGCTGCTATCCATGTGGATTCTATTAGAGTCACTTCAATTCACAGCTGGGGAGTGTCTGCTTTCAAGACTGGGTTAATGATTAGTTGTTATTCCGCTTTATTCTTGATATTTGTAGGACGTCTCAGAGTGGTTGCTGCTATTGTACTTTCTATGTGTGTCCAGTGTCCACCATAGTGTCCTCTATATCTTTTTCTATATTTATTCGATTTCTCCAGTGTGTGGTTCTCTCATATAGTGTATGATTAATTTAGCTTTTCTTGAACAGTGAATTGTAGTGTCCGCAATTATATGAATATATCTTTCTGTATTATTTTGAGGTCTATTTGCTTTAGAATGGTCGGTCCTACTGTAGCCTTCCTCTGCAAGTGTGCCTCAGCAGTTGGTTTGCATGGAGCTGTTAATTCTATGGAATTTTGTGACTCCTCATATGATACACGGTGCTGCAGGCGTGCCGTCATACTATTCAGCTGTCCATGTTATTGATGAGCATGCGTATTGTTAGTTGATGCGGGCTTTTTTCCCTCTTACTTCTTATGTTAATGTCTGGCTGGAACACTTTTGGTCTTGTGTGTATTTATAGATTCTCAAGTAATAATTGGTTTAACATGAAATATGGATCTCATAATATGTTTGGATGAAATTTCCTTTTGAGATTCGTTTGTGGCCTAAATTTTTACTTGGGTTTTTGTTTAATTTACTGAGCTTCCATTTCTGTAGTTCGTGCTGTGTATGTATTTCTCTTAAGTTTTGGAGCGTTTTTTGCATGTCTGCATCACTAATAATTTATAAAGGTGGATAGTTTGCAGCAATGTACGATGAGGTGTGGGATTCTGACAGTGGAAATTGGGACAGTGAAATAGGTAGAAGATTTTTACTTCTTTTTTTGTTTTGTATAAGTTTTTCGTTTGTATTCCTTCTTGTTGTGGAAGTTATATCAAAATAGAGCATCCAAGAGTAAAAATTGTCTGCGTTAGGTTATTAGTTGCAGAGTCATATTATGGTAATTGTAGACTTGCCTATCTTCTTATTAATTGTGTGGAACACAAAAATGTGCCTGCTTTTTGTTATGGTGTTATGCGGTCGGATAGATGTATTCTTATAGTTTGCCTCTCCTCTAGAATATGTTAGTTCTTCTTCATGAGAAGTATCGCATCTGATCATTGATCTCGAAAGTATTTTGCGTATATTTCCCTTTTTTCGAGAGTTTAATATGTTTCTATCCTGCTGGCGACAGATCCAAGGAGATGGTTCTCGACGACTGGTGGTTGTTTCTGAGAAGATGTCTCTATCGTTGAGGATGTGTCGGACAATTTATCGGTGTGTGTAATCGTGACTGTCCTGGCACACGGCAGTGCCCGTTGCCCGCGCCCCCAGATCCTGAAGTCCAGATCGTGTGTAAGTTCCGTGAGTCTGCGTGTGATGATGTGGGGGTTAGGATGTCAGCATCGTGATGTGCATGTGGCGTATTGTGAGACAAGCAAAGTAATTAAGGTACAAGTTTATTTTCAGTCTCTTGTGCCACATTCTAGCAGCTGATGATGTGGTAGCCCCTTTGTTCTCGTTCCGTCTATTGACTGTTATCATAGTGATGGAGAATGCGTTGATCTTTTTGTTCTGGACTGTGGTTTCGGAACTTTCTTTGGCTATAAACTTATAGATTTTTTTTAATGTTTTAGTTTTTGTGTGTTTGTGAGTGGTGTCTTGTGGACCTTTTTAGTATCTTTGATGGGTTCTTTCGTCGGGTTGTACCTGGTGCGTTGCTTTTTCTGAAGATTTTTGGTTATTTCTTTGCGTTTATGTTGGCAAAAAAGACTTGGCAGGTGTGTGTTAGATTAGCATTTTATTTTGTATAAAAAAGGAAAGGTGTGTAATTCAGTTTTATATCTGGCCGGTAATTTATTTTTGGCAGTGTTTCTTATTAATGATATATCGTAGTGTGTTTAAGTTGTGAGATATGGCTAACTTCGGTATTGCTTTGTTGATAGGTGGGGTGCAGACATTTATTTCCCTTTCTCTGCGTAATAAGGCCTTTCTTTATGACTATTCCCAGACACTTTTTCATGGGAATATATTTTGATCTATATTGAAGTTGGATTAGTCTGCACAATCCTTGTATTATATTTACTTGGTATGTGTGATTATGGGCGCTTTTATCGAATTTAAGTTCACTTTCTTAAAGGGTACACCACCGGGGTCGTTTATGGGCATTTGGCCTGCGTTTATGTTTATATGTTCATCTTGTCTCTTTCTATTTCTCTTCTCATACGCGAGAGATTTGAGTTTCACTGTTAATAGAATGTCAGTTGATGATGTTATTTTATATAACTATTCTCGGATCATCGACGGCAGTCATTTCTTGTGAAAGTCTTACATAGATATATTTTGAGGAACTTTGGTTTCCCTAACAATACATGCGAAAACACTGTTTATTTTTATTTCGGTGTGGTGTCCTTGGCACTACTATCTAATTTTTTTATTTTTTATTTTTTTAAGCGGTTGAGGAGATGTGTATTTCATGTTGAGAATGCGATTAATAGCATCTTTTCTATTTTTTCAGAGCGTGGGGGAGTATCTTCAGGTTTTGTCTGTGTTTGAAGAGCCGTCCTGGATCAGTCTGGATTTGTGCGAGTCATATCTTTTTAGATTGCCATACAGGATGGTTATATGGAGAAATTCCAAAAAATACAATGGCGTGATTTAGTGTGATACAGTAGGATGGATACTTGAGAGTGGATATGTAAGTGGTGAGTTAGTGAGTTGTTTTAGATCCGATGTGTGTGGCGAGTTAACGTGTTGCCTCATCACTCGGGTTCGCTTATGTACCTGTGTAGTGGGGCCATATGGGTTGTGTGGTGTTCGATGTGTTGATTAGAGTGCCAGTCCAAAGTGATACCTTTTGAGTATCCTAGTGAGATTACATCAAAGTAGAGCAACCCTTGTGAATTGCCGCTAAGGGCATGTAGGAAGCATGATTATAAGCTTCGAAGGCCTCGGAAGTAAGGGCGAACGGGTAAATCGGGACTGTCGCACCTGCTGATATTGAGAAGTGTCTTTCCATTGGAGTTATTGTTTTTGCTGTTTGGGTTGTGATATGCAGCATAGTAATCTCAACTGCAGCATATACTCTTAAGTTCGATTTGGGTGCCTATTTTTGTTTAGAGTTAACTTGTCCAATTCTGATCCTGCTTTGGTCCAAGCAAAAAGCCGAGAGGGTGGGCACGGCTCTTAGTTGCCGTCTAACTTTGTGCTCATTCTCTTTCGGGGGGGGTTCTTTTGCTGCCGCTTGTGCGCGTCTGATCTCTGGAGCCACGTTGGTTTGTTTGCCTGGGTGGTGAGGGGTGCTAGGTTAGCCAGAGTTCGATAGGGTGCTAGAAAGATAAATTACAAAGGGTTCTTCTGTGTTCTTGTGTAGGTCATTACAAGGAGCGGGTAGGTGACAAACAACTTGTGGACAAACCCGGCTCTACTTTACGATTATCCGAAGTGCGGAATTTCTGGGGATCTAGCTTAACAAAGTCAGAGTGGGCAGGGGTCTTGAGTAACAGATGTGGGACTTTTATGTGACAAAGGTTCTACGAAAGTATGTCTCCCAGCACCAGGGTTCTTGTCTCCCTTGCGCTTACGCTCCCTTCTCACCGTACGAGTAACGTCAGCAGTGCGTGTGGCGTGGGTTTGTGGAGGTTGGGTGACAGTCTGTCTGGTGGCTGCAGGGGAGCTCGTCTTGGGGACGTGGTGCTGGGGTTGGTCAGGTTCTCTCTCTTAGTGTGAGCCAGGTTTGTCTTCTCGGCATGTTCTGCGGTAGAGGGGCCGTGAGTAGTATCCGTATTTATTTTCCTCCGCTTTCCTGGTTCTGTTTTGTGCGTTTTTCTGCTCCTATTTATCGTGGTTTGGATCATGTGGTAGTTGGGGTTCTTGGATAGTGCGCAGTGGCGTGGATGGCCTTGTCTCTCCGTGGGTCCTCGCCGGTTGAGTGACCCGAGGTTGTGGAGTGATAACCTGTCCTGCTCCTACGCAGAATTTGCAGGTTCCTTGCGTGGCTTCTTGTCTGACGTGCTCAGAGCAGGTGCTGGTTCGCACATGTCACCTGAACGTGCTTTTTTTTTTTAGTCCGTTGTTGAGAGTCGGGTTGGTATTGTTTTCCCCCTCCGCATGGAGCAAGCCAGTGTCTTCTGTTTTAATCCGCTCACACGTTGGCTTGTGTTATTTTCTTTATCTTGGTTTTCTTGTACACCAGTAAGTCATGCAGTGTACCCCTTCTTGCTTCCGTATTGACTGGTGTTTGTAATTTCGAATAAGGTACGAAGTGCTTCAGTGCTTTCTCCTATATTCTCTGTCGGGATGCCAAATTGGCTCTGCTCTTGTTTTTATTCCTGCTTGGAACATCTCTCCTTTAATCTTTTCTTCATGTGCTTATTCTTCACCGCACAGTCCCGGTGTGGTACTCTATTCCTCTCGCTTCTATTTTATGTGCATGCGGAAGATTGTGCGATTACTCTCTTGCTCTCGTCATGTTTTTCGTCGTTGTGGTGACGGTCCGATGGGATGACTGTGGCTATAGTATTTTTTTGGGGAGCCTGCTCCGCTGCATCCTGTCTTTTTTCGCTCTTATGGTTCG
>VKON01000542.1:1537-15319 GCA_009741485.1 Malurus cyaneus samueli | reverse complement strand
AAGCCTGCCCCTCGGCCTCACTTCTCATCCGCGATGCCGTTGTCACATCTCTCATACCAAACTCACCCAAACGCATACCCTCTTCGCCGCATCTCCAGGCCCATATGCCACCACCGAGAATTCACCGGAATACACGTAACACGAACTGCCCTACAAAAATCAAGCACCACACAACACACAACGCTCTTATCTCCACATGCGTGTGCATCCAATCTCAACACTCTCCCTACTTACACTTCTCGACACATAGTCCACCTGGCATCACTCATACACATACTGACACAGCGTTACACCCAACCCTCCCCTTTCTCATCACAATATCCCATTATGACCCTAACATCCCCGTACTCTACACCACCCGAGTCTGCCACTCTCCTCGTCAATCCCTAATGCGCACGAATATGCGTCATATGTCCAATTCACGCAAAACACGTACACTCACCAACATGCCGAGAAACACACGTTCATCTGACAATTCACAAAAAAAATCTACCCAGACATAACATTAATATTTTCCCCCCACACACAATACATCAAGACATGCCCAGGCGACAAAAACAGTGAACGAGAAATACAGCGTACGTCAATCATAATGACACATACACAACAGCCAGCAACACACACCAAGGACACACGATTATCCAAGACCAAGCTTAACACGTCCCTTAATATTCCATTCACAGACCCAAGACTCAGGCAGCACCACCGCTCTCGCTCCACATCCGCGCTTCGCACACCACACTCGTGTCAGTGCCCGCCGAGAGAAAAAGAGAGCGCTCCGTCCCCCTCGGAACCATGAAACAAAGCCATAACCCACGTGCGCCACCTTCCCAACAGTAGGCAACTTCAAAAGGAAACCACAAAAAAACCCCCGCTGTATACAAGTCCTTCGTCACATAAGCGAATGGGACACGGAGGTCTCGGTGTTTGTTTCCTGTAGTCGCGCCTTTCGGCTTTCCGCCGGAATATCCGGACGGATGATGAGCCGCCGCCGTCTTTGTGATCTCCTCCCGAACCTGGCCGCCCAGCCAGACTCGCATCAGGAGCAGATATTCACACGAGACCTGCCTAGAGAAGCGGGTCCTGTCCCGCAAGAATAGCTGCCGAACGAAACTAACAAACCCGCATGCTAGCTAAAACAGCATACGCCAACGGTAAACTTCCCGGCTTGGCTATCTCGAGCCAAGCAAGGACATCTCCAGCGGGCTTGTCCGAGCAGGAGTGAGAGCCGAGCCTCAAGAAAGCCCCAGCTGCGGGCAACGCGGCTTACATTATAACTGCCTCGCGACCGCCTATCCCAGCACATCCTGCTCCTTCTTTTTATCACCGGGTTACATTTAAAAGGACAAACACCTTTTGGGGCATCCATGCTCAACGGAACGGAATACAAAGAACATAATTCGGCACCAAAATCAACCCAAGACAACCTCATAATTTAAAACTATCCATAAGGGAACAGTTTCCTGGCCACCCAAGATGGGACAAAGAAGGACTCCCGAGACAGAGTTCTGTGATTGAAGCAAGATTCTGCTGTCTCCCCCTTGCTGGCAGCTTTCGGGGCATCCGCAGTTCCAGAGTTGTGAGAGACGGTTGAGCTCTACTTGAATCAACATCATAAGCATGGAGTGGACTGGTGGATGAAAGTTGGATGATGGTATTATTGTAGCAGTTGGGGAGGTTAGGGCGGGTTTGTGACCAAGGGGGCTGTGAAAAGGAGGGTAACTTCCATTCCCACAAGGAGGGTGTGGAGAGAGAGGAAAGCCCCTCGCTATATTCCACAAAATGCCTGAAAGCCACCCCAGGGGTTGGTGTAGACAGGGTCTCAGAGGCTCAAGGTGCTGGTTCTCGCTGCTTAAGGTCAGTGGTTCAAGACCCAGTTAGGGCTGGTTTCTGTGCCCCTGCACTTCTGCATTATGCTGCCAGCTTTTTGCAGTGTTAGGTCAGGCTGTGGCTTGTAATGCAGGAACCTTACACGGAGTGGGGGTCACAGGTTCAAATCTCGCTCCGAACTCTAGCTGCTTTTCCATTTATAAACAGAACATGGGGTGTGTGTCTTTCACTGAAAGCCCACAGATTCCTGCGATTCTCCGTTAAGTGTAATATTAAAATATTGGTGGGTTCTAACAGGGAAAAGAACTCCTCTGAACACAGGAGAGTCAGCAAGGCTGTGTACTCAGATATGGCCAATTTTAGAACTAAAAAATGGAGGGAAGTGGCCATGTTTTGGCAGTCTAGATAATGAATTGATCACTGAATTATTAGTAAAACTCTGAGTCCAAGGCAGATATGAAGAGTTGAGGTACGCGGAGTTGTTTGCTATATTTCTGACTCAGGAAGAAAAGGCTGGTTTGAGATGGTTTTACAAAGGAGGAAAAGTGAAGGGATAGACAAGCATTGGCTAATAACCTGTGTGGAACCGAGGATAAATAGATACCCATCCACCGCCCGAATGCCCTGAGGGCGGAGGCGAGGTGCGGAGATGGGGTGGGTTCTACCACTCCGCTCCCGGTACCTCTAGATCTGGGAGAGGGGGGGCTGACCGCTTCGCCAAACAGTCAGTGCCAGAACCAAGGGACAAACAGCTCCAATTAAAAATGAGCCAGAGGACTCTAGTATAGATAGCTTCTCTGAAGAGGACACCGAGGCTGGGCTATTCAGCAGCCACGGGGGCAGTAAGAAGAAGAGAAAAGCTGCCCAAGAAGCCATAGGCACACTCACCCTATTGCCAAATGCACCAGATCTAAAAAAGATGTAGCAGAAACAAGAGCATGCCCTAGAGCACCTCTGAGGCAGGCTGTCGGCAATCAATGGAATAGTTTAGTAAATAAAACACTTTTCTCCCTTGGAGGATTACAACAGTGGAAGGAATCAGTTGGATGGTATAGAGACAATCCAAAAAGGTGGTTGTCATATTAAAACGGCTATCAAAGCACAAAACCCAAACTGAGGTGATCTGAATACAATGCTAGATGAATTATTAGATAGCACAGAAAAAGAGATGATTACTAAGGCTGCTATATCTGCTATAGAGACTCAAATCACAGCTGGAACTCTTCAAGGACCAGTTAATGATATTTTCCCTTTATCGATCCAGGTGGACCCCATGTGCCAGACCAGATGGCAAATTAAAGATATCAAAAATGGTGGTTCCTGGTTGAAATGTGCATTCCAAAAACAGTGAATTGTCCAAAATTATATGAAGTTAGGCAAGGTGTAAATGTGTCCCCTACTGACTTCCTGAATAGGCTCAAGGAGGCTGCATGGAAATATATGAATCTGGATCTTAATCACCTGCACAGCAGTCCCACTTAGCCTTCCTGCTTATAGGCAATGTGCAAAGGACATAAGGAAAAAGCTGCAAAAAATGATGGACATATGACATACAGTACATTGTTAAATGTTACCTGGAAAGTATATCAAAATAGAGATCCAAGAGATAAACATAGACAACATAAATGCCACCACAAGAAAAAACATTATTGGGAAGTCATCTAACCACCCAAAAATGGTCCTTCTCTAGCTGAAGATCAGTGTCCATCTGCAAGAAAAAGGCACACTGGAAGAACAAGTGTCTGACAAGGGGGAACCAGACGCCCCCAGATCCTGAATACCTGTGAATGGGGACTGACAGGGACCAAAGCATTGTCCATGCCAGTGAGCCTTCGGTTATAGTTAAGTGAGAAAGATGATGTTGAATTTCTGGTAAATACAGGGCAGACATACTCTGTGTTAAATACTTTAAAAGGAAACTGAGTCATGATACTGTAATGTGATTGGTGCCACAGGGGTGAGTGAAACAAGGCCTTCTTCAACCTTTAAAATTTAAATTAGGAAAACATTGGGTGACTCACCAACTATATATGCCAAATTCCCAAGCCATTATTGGGCAGAGATTTATGAGAAATTGGAGCTGGAAATTAAATTTTCCAAAAACGAGAACGAAATTATAATTCCTGACTAAATTATAGAAGCAGCTACCTTCTCATACAGATGTTATGGAGAAATCCAAAAAGTGAAGATACTGTCATTCCATAGAGTGGGCAATGGTTTTCCTGGAGATCCAAAGACCTGAACCTGTGAGTATTACACTCAAAGTAGGAGCAACACCAGTAAGGCAGAAAGAATAACTTTGAACAGAAGGCCGTAGGGACTAGCACCATCATTAAAAGTTCCTTAAATTGGTTGTAGTGGAATGTGAATCCAATACAACACACCCACTGTTATGGATAGAATCTGGCAAAGCCAGGCACCACAACACCCTGCCATTCGGTCTCCCCACACACATTGGTAAGAAGAGCAAAGAGAAAAAAAAATTAACAAAAGGTTCAGAGTTGAGTAAGCGGGAGGAACACTTGATGGACAAACAGCTCTACTTAAAATTAATGAAGTGAATTTTACTAACAAAGTCAGAGGAGGAGAATGAAATAAAATAAACCCTCAAAGACACCAATCTTCTCCCACTCCCTCCTCCTCTCCCACCGACAGTCAAAGCAGTGGGGTGAACAGGGTGTGGGTTGGTCAGTTCATATCACCGGATTCTGCGTTGCTGAGGGAGAGGAGTCCTTTCCTTGCTGTTGCCGTGGGGTCCTCCCAGGAGGCAGTTGTTGTGAACCTCTCTGCGTGTTCTACCCTCACGAGCAGCAGTCCACACAACATCTGCTGCACTGAGTCCCCCATGGCAGACAGTCGTCCCAAACTGCTGCACCGTGGCTCCCTCGTCCATGGGTACAGGCAGAAGGCCGCTTTCCATCTCGGGCAAGGCCTCTCTCTCCATGGTCTCCTGCTGGACACAGCCCTTCTCAGCGTCCGTCCCTCCAGCGTGGGACCTCCCTCCTCCACGCTGCGGTGGACCTCTGCACTCTCGTGGACCCATGGCTGCAGGGACAGCCTGCTCACCATGGTCGTCACCACGGCCTGCAAAGGAATCCAGCTCCGGCGCCTGGAGCAGCTCCTCCCCTCCTGCACTGACCTGGTGTCTGCATTCCCTCACATATTCTCAGCCTCCTCCACTGGCAAAACTACTGTGTCTCCCTTGTTTTGATTTCTTAAATAGTTCAAGACGTAACCACCATCTCCAATTGCCCCAGGTTTGGTCAGTGGCATGTCCATTCCTCAGAGCCAACAGCAATTAGCTTGCTGGACATGGTGGAAGTTCCAGAAGCTTCTCACAGGAGCCATCTTTTTGGCCCCCCACTTCCAAAAACTGCGCCAAGCAAAACCAACACACTCATCCTGCCAGTAAAGAAGGCTGATGGTAAGAGCTATCGATTAGCAGAAAATTTGGAGAAAATTAAACAAAATCAAGAATATACATTCAGTCACAGCTAACCCTACACTTTTTTGACTACACACAAATGAATTAGGGGTGTCACTCTTTTGGTCCTCCAGATGCCTTTTTCTTATCCGTGAAATAAAAATAGTCAAAGAAGTCTTGCCTTTGAATAGAAATCCTGATACAGGGAGGAAGACTCAGCTCACATGTATTGTCCTACTTCAAGGATTCAAACACAGCCCAACCATATTTGGAAACCACTGACCAGGAAAACTGGAGAATGGCAAACAAGAAAATGGAGAAGAGTTCTTCAATATTTGTGACATCCTAATAGCTGCCAAAACATGAGATGACTGAATCCAGCTCACTGTAAGTCTTTTGAACTTTCTGGGTTTGGGTGGGTATCGAGTCTCAAAAGAGAAGACACAGCTTGCCAAGGAAACAGTGGTTTACTTGAGGCTGGATATTTTCCGTGGACACTGGCAACTCAGCAAAGAATGAAAAAAAGCTATCTGCCGTCTTCCAGAGCCCCACACTGTGAGAAAAATGTAAGCTTTCCTGGGAATGGTAGGTTGGTATTGCTTATGGATATCAAACTATGGACTGCTGGTAAAACCACTGTATGAAGTCCTTAAAGCAGCTAAAAAAAGGAACCATTATATGTACAGAAAGCACAAGGGCTGCCTACAAACAGCTGAAACATTCCTTGATTTCAGCCCCAGGTTGGGACTGCCAGTCTTAAGTAAGCCTTTTGAACTTTTTCCATATGAGCAACTCAGTGTTGCTCTGGGGGTACTGGCACAGTGTCGCGGCCTGCAGGAAAGAAGATGCGCACACCATGTGATGCAGGTCCAAATTCTTTTTACTAGTAGTCTGGCATGTCTTATATGCACTTTTTTATCTCCTGCGCACGCAGTCATGCCAATCACACACGTCTCAGCCAGTCACATGATCAGACAACCCCCAATGTCCACACGCCGCGATCTTTACTCTAATTCGTTGGTTACACTTGGTTAGTTTCACTTCTCCAATCCCGTTTACTTCCACAGCTGACCGCATCAGCTAGTACCTCGCAACACTATGTCGCTGCCCAACCCCCACACATGTTCATACTGCTGTAAAGCAGCCAGGGCCTCCACAGCACAGCACTTTGGGACCAATGAAGAGCTGTGGCCTATTTTTCAAAACAGCTGGACAATGTTAGCCAGGGGTAGCCTGGGTGTTTGAAGGCTGTGGCAGCAACTGTCATCCTAATACAGGAGGCCCATAAATCTACCCTAGGGCAGCACATTGTCATGTATGTACCCCACGCAGTGGTGCCTCTGCTGGAAGAAAAGGGGGGACACTGGCTATCCCCAAGCAGAGTCCTTAACTACCAATCTGTGTTATTGGAACAGGATGATGTTACCCTGAAAACAACTTCTGTTTTAAACCGTGCAATGTTTTTGCCATCCACATTGCTTGATAATGTTCCTGCGCATGACTGTTTGCAGACAATAGAGGAGACTTATTCCAGCAGACCAGACCTGAAGGACGTGCCTCTGGAGAATCCAGACTGGGAACTTTTACAGATGGGAGCAGCTTCATGAAACATGGTAAACAGATGACAAACTACGCAGTAACCACCACGGATAAGGTAATTGAGGCAAAAGCCTAGCCTTCAGATGTGTCATCACAGAAAGCTGAACTGACTGTGCTGACGAGAGTTCTAGAACTGAGCAAGGGAAAGAGAGTAAACACATGGACAGATTTGAAATATTCGAACCAAAATGGGGAATAACCTCACAACTTATGTCTCTAATTGGGGATTTTTGTCAATTGTGCTAATTTGTTTAACTTATAAAACTGTATTCCTCTCATGCGAGGCTGGGCATTTTTCCATATCTGCCCCTGGACACCTCCAATAAAGACCAGCCTTTATATAACCTCCTATACTAATACAGTCTCAGAAGTGTGTTGTTTAATTTCTAGGTCTTTAAGGCATCACCAGAGTTAAGGCAACTGTACAATAAAAGCATAAGGGCTCCCTGACATGTATCTGGTGACTTTGTTCAGCCTGATGAGAATTTTATAACAAACATCACGCCCCCTACCGGTGGGTCGTGGCAACAATGCTGCTGTGATTGCACTGCTTTGCAGTGATAAAGCAGGGCTACATTCACACTAACATTTGTTTATGTGAGATCAGGGCTTAAAAACTCTATGACAAACAAACATTCCTTTTTCAGCATGTCCGCTGACCATGTTGTTTCAGTTAGTGCATGAGAAGAGGAGGGAATTGATTAGAAAACAAAGCAAATGAACTTGGTGCAACTTGTTTCTCTTTAAGAAAATAATGAAAATTGTTTGGATGCATTTTCAACATTTACCTTGGCTGATACTGCCTGCATAGACTCCTCTATATACAGTTTCTTGCTTGACATTGTCTGCTTAATGTTATTAATGAGAGAAAAACAATATTTTTATGAAAGCCAAGATGTTCATAAAGACATGTGTTGATTTTGCTGGGCCCAGTTTTTGGAAGTGGGGGGGCCAAAAAGATGGCTCCTATGAGAAGCTTCTGGAGGCTTCCACCATGTCCAGAAGAGTCAATTGCTGTTGGCTCTGAGGATGATGGACATGCCACTGACCAAACCTGGGCCATTTGAAGATGGTGGTTACGACTCTGTGATGACATATTTAAGAAGAAATCAAAACAAAGGGGAGACCCAGTAGTTTTGCATGTGGAGGAGGTGAGAATATGTGAGGGAATGCAGACACCAAGGTCAGTGCAGGAGGGGGAGGAGCTGCTCCAGGCGCCGGAGCTGGGATTCCTTTGCAGGCCGTGATGACGACCATAGTGGAGCAGGCTGTCCCCCTGCAGCCCATGGGGTCCACAGAGGGTGCAGAGATCCACCCGCAGCCCATGGAGGAGGGAGGTCCCCACGCTGGAGCGGGCGGATGCCGAGAAGGGGTCTGTGTCCAGCAGGAGACCCATGGAGAGAGAGGCCTTGCTCCCGAGATGGAACAGCCTGGCCTTAGGCCTGCACCCAGTGGACAAGGGAGCCCACGGTGCAGCAGTTTGGACACTGTCTGCCCTGGGTAGTGGAGATTGTGTGGACTGCTCCAGTGAGAGTGAAGCAGCTGGAGAGGTTCACCAAAGACTGTTCCCGTGGGAGAAGGAAAACAGTCCTCTAATGCCATTTCTCAAATCTCCTGGCAGAACATAGCTTCTTCTAAGCACCACTTGCTTCAGACGTGGCGGGGGGGGGGGGGGGGGGGCGGGGGGCGGCACTCTTCCCCGCAGAACACAATTCCTTCTAAGCGTCAACTCGCTTCAGATATGAGGGGCGTGGGGCAAGCTTCCCCCTTTTAGCTTATGATCAGTCCAGTCCTCAAAGGCCAGGTTTCTCAGAGCAAGTCGCTCTCTTCCTTTCTATACAGGTCTCCCATTGAAGAAATAGTCCTTTCGAGAACAGCTTGTTTTCTCCATGTTCGAGCACCACAGCAACAGTACCTATGTTCTCCTTACTGTCATCTTGGGTCTCCATTTTTTTTCTTACATGTCCTCACCCTCCTCCTCTGTCTTTCCCCGGTGCATGATACTGAATGATGCCTGATGATTTTTGCTTTTCCTTTTACGCTTTCTGTACCCTCTATGCATCCGCTGTACCCTTAGCCCACATTTGTAATTCCTGAAGTTGATATTCCAGCTTAGTTTAGGCGTTTTGCTTGGCAGAGAGACCAAACATCCTGAGGAAGGAGTCAGTGTACCCTGTGCTATCTTAAACCCGAGGCTCCAGCCTTGGTGAAGCCTTCTGTCCAGAACATCTTGTAAACTAGGCTCTGCGCATCTGGGGGCAGGGGGGGGGGGGGGGATTCATTAGAATAGGGGACATTACTATTTGTTAAGTTTCTATTGGGGAATCCTAGATAGGTATGCTAATTCCTGAAACCTAATAAAACTTGTACCCGTGCTGTACACGGGTGTGCTATTCTGCCATCAAGTTGTGCACCTGGGATCCCAAATACCGAGGTAAAACCCTTTTTATCCCTTAACCGTGTCTGTGTCATTATTAAAACTGGCCTTTCAAGGCAACAAACAAACAAATACTAATGGCAGCCGCACTCTATCTTGTTTTGAATTCTTCTTACATAAAGACCATACATCATCACAGAGGTGTAACTACCTGTGCAATTGGCCCAGGCCTGCCAGTAGCCTGTCCATCAACCTCAGACCATAACGGATTGGCCCTAAAACACAGGGAAGGGCTCCTTTTGCTGGAGAAGAGAGAAATTTATAGAACTTTGTCAAGGAGCCATCTTTGTGGTTTTTGGTCCCATCCCCCACCACCAAAAAAACGGACCGAGCAAAAACAGAACACCTGGTCTGAGTTCTACCAATAACTCTCATCAATCATTATCAGACTCCCAACTGTGGCATCTCCTTCAGTTTTAAGACCTAAAACTGGCCAAACACATGTGCAGAGTCTTTAACTCCCCGTGTTCAGAGCTGTCCTCTTCCCGGTTACAACCCACCAATGTTTCAATATTATACTTAATGGGGCTTGGGGTATCTGAATACTTTCAGACCTTGCTAAGAGTTCTCATGGAACTAAGGTGGTGGGACAATATAAGTCCCTATGAAATCTTATATGGCAGACCATACCAGATTCTACATATTCGGGGGAAATTAATATGAAGTAAAATTGATTTACAGAAGATACCTAATGGCTTTGAGTTCCACTTTGAAGAAGCTCCAGACATTTGTTGTGTTGTCCAAACCCATAGGATTAGACACACCTGCTCATCCATTCCAGCCTAGAGACTGGTCTGCATCAAGTGGTGGGACAGAAACCCCTTGCAAGCAAGTGGAAGGGACCATTCCAGCTTTGCTGACCACCCTCACTGCAGTCAAGTTGCTGAGAAAAGGACATAGATCACTACTCCAAGTCAAGAAGACCTTCAAAGAGGACAACAGAGACTAGATACAAATCAAGATGATTGTAATAAAACTGTTCCTTACATGTCTGTTGTCTGCCCACTGGTAACCATAACTCAGAGTTGTCCCATGAATTGCATAAGACGTAGTCCAAAATATATTCAGAGCTCTTGCTAGGAGCAGTTGCTGGATCTGTACCAGTTACCACCTCTAGATGGGGGTGTAACTGCCACTGATGGTATGTTGAGGGATAAGATTCTACATGAAACAAAAATTACCATATTCACTTATTTCATAGTTACCAGACTGAGCCTGGATAAAGAAAGCATTTATCATAGTTGTAACTGTAGTTATCATCTGTGTAGACTGGTGCTGTAGTTAATGTGTGTAGAGACAGACAAGGTGGAGTCTTGTTAGTCTCTAAAAAAGGGTGTGAATGATGCCTGGATTTCTGCTTTTTCTTTTTATATGCACGTTTATATATTTTCATATACCATTTTAGACATTTCTGTACCCTTTAGTATTCCTGGTACCGTTTGTCTGCATGCTTGTAATTCTTGTAGCCTGATATTCTTGCTTTTGTGGGTTCTGCTGCAAAAAAAACACCCCAGTGGAAGGCCCAGCCCATGCTCTAAAACTCAAATGTGTTCTCTTGGACATTTGTGTAACTGGGCTCTAGCCTCATCTGGGGGGGAATTTTCGAATAGGGGGACATTATTTATTTTGTATAAATTTTTGACATAGGGAATTCTAATAGAATTGTTTGTTGGTTTTGCTTGGCCCAGTTAGTGAGAGAAATCCTTCCTGTGTGTTGCCGTGGGGTCCCCCCATGGGAGACAGTTCTCAGTGAACTTCTCCAGCGTGGGGGGAGTGGGGGGGGGGGGGCGCAAAGATGGCTCCTGTAAGAAGCTTCTGGAAGCTTCAACCATATCCAGCAGAGCCGATCTCTGATGACTCTGAAGAAGATGGACATGCTGGTGCCAAGGTAGCCATTTAGAATGTTGGTTATGCCTCTGTGATGACATATTTAAGAAAAAATCCAAGCAAAGGGTGCACACAGTTGTTTTTAGCCAGAGAATGAGGAGGAAGTGAAGACATGTGAGGGAATGCAGACACCAAGGTCAGTGAAGAAGGGGGGGAAGAGTGCTCCAGGTGCTGGAGCTGGGATTCCTTTGCAAGCTGTGGTGAATGACCATGGTGGAGCAGGATGTCCCCCTGCAGCCCATGGGATCCACAGGGGATGCAGAGATCCACCTGCAGCCCATGGAGGAGGTGCCCCATGCTGGAGTGGGTAGATGCCTGGAGGGGGCTGTATTCCAGGGAGAGACCCATGGAGACGCCTTGCTCCCAAGATTGAAACAGGTTGTCCTTGGAGGACTGCATCCTGTGGATGAGGGACCTCATGTCGGGCAGTTTTGCGATGACTGCCTGCCCATGGGAGGGTTCATATTACAGGTACGTGCTTGTGAACTGCTGCTAGTGAGATGAACCCATGCTGGAGAGGTTCACTGACAACTGTCTCCCATGGGAGGGACCCCACAGCAACGCAGGGGAAGGACTTCTCTCACTAAGCAGCCGCAGAAGATTCTGGTGATGAACTGACCAAACCCTCACAGCCTGTTCTCCCTCCACTGTTGGTGGGAAGGAGGGAGGGTATGGGGGAAGAATGGTGTCTTTAAGGGTTGTATTTTACTCCTCATTATCGTCCTCTGACTCTGTTAGTAATAAATTCACTGAATAACTTAAGTTGAGCCTGTTTTGTTCTCAGAGCATTTTCTCCCAGTTTCTTATCTCAACTCATGTACCCTTGTGCAATTTTTTTTTCTTCTCCTCTGCCCAGCTGTGGTAGGGGAGAGCAAGTGAGCAGATGTAGTGGTGCCTGGCATTTGGCCAGGTCCAAACCATGACAATATAATAATTTCTGAAGTCTATAAAAATGGTATACTTGTTATATGCTGTGCACCTGGAATCCTATTAAAATACTGAGGTAAGCCCTTTTATCCCCTTAATTCTGTGTGTGTCATTGTCATGGTTTGGACACTGGCCGAAAGCCAGGCACCCACAACACCTGCTCAGCCGCTCTCCCCCGCCACCACCATTGGGCAGAGGAGAGCAGAGGGAAAAGAAATTAACAAAAAGGTTCATGAGTTGAGATAAGGAGCAGGGAGGAAACATTTTGAAGGACAAAACAGGCTCCACTTAAGTTACAAAGTGAATTTATTACTAACAAAGTCAGAGGAGGAGAATGAGAAATAAAATAAAACCCTCAAAGACACCCCACTCCTTTCCCTCTTCCCACCAACAGTGCGCGAGGGAGGTGAAAGGTGTGTGGGTTGGTCAGTTCATCACTCGATCTTCTGCGGCTGCTGAGGGAGAGAAGTCTTTCCCTTGTATTGCCGGGGTCTCCCTCCCACGGGAGACAGTTCTCAGAGAACCTCTGGCGTGGCCTCCTGTCTTGGTTTGAAAGACAGTGTTGCCAATGAAGGCAGGACCTCTTGAGTGGTGGATATGACCCCCCTCTGAAATTATAAGTTTTGAAAATCACGGGGTTTCAGGCAAGAATATGGGTAAAAGGAATAACAGTTTTTACTAATGTATAACAAGGTGAAACAAGTAACAACAACGATAGCAAAACCAACCCAGTCACAAACCAGTGACAGCCTCACAAGAGACACACCCTCCTTTGGTGCAGTTCGGTCCAGCGGCAGGGTGCTGTTGGCTCCTGCCAGTCAGGGCAGTGCGATGATTCCTCGGCAGCTGCAGGGGGAGCTGTGGCAGCGGGTCCCGGCTAGGTTTCAATCTCCCAGTGGTCAATGGCGGACATAAACTGGCAAGATGGATGAAGAAAAGTTCTTCTGCAAATTCACTGCAGAAAACGCTGATCTCAGTGCTTCTCTGGACAGCAAGAAAACTCCAGAACGGTCAGATGAGCAAAGAGACGACAGAATCCCCGCTGCGAGATGGGATGCAGCAGAAACTCAACCACTGCAGCTGGAATCTCAGAGTCCCCAGCAACACAGGGGCAGAAGATCACAGTGAAAACAGGAACAAACACGGAGATGCTGGGTCTGCAGAAAAGAGCAGGCGACTCTCCCCGCAGGTAGCAGGCCGACCTCGTCCTCTGAGCCAGCAGGCAGGAGTGAAGTTACCCCCCACCAACACCAACACACCCCCCCGACCCAAACCCCCGCAAGAACTTCCCTCTCTCCAAAGAGAGGGAAAAAACCAAATTGCCAGGCAGGAGGGCTCAGGGAGACATTCTGGGGGCTAGGTCTTTTTGTTTCTCCAATTGCCCAGCCATCAAAAGATGACTTGGCAATCAGTGTATCCCAGCAACCAAAATGGGAAAGAAAAATTCCCCAAGAAAGAAACAAAAGGAGAAACTTACCCACAACAGCTCCATCTCATGAGCAGCAGCCCACACACATCTGCTGCATCGTGAGTCCCTACCAGGGCAAAACAGTTGCCAAAACTGCTGCAACCGTGGGTCCCTCTCCACTGGGTGCAGCCTAAGGCCAGGCTGTTCCACTCGGAGCAAGGCCTCTCTCTCCATGGGTCCCTACTGGACACAGCCCCTTCTCAAGCACCG
>VKON01000541.1:216810-227756 GCA_009741485.1 Malurus cyaneus samueli | reverse complement strand
AAAGAGCTGGCAGGTCAATTCGAAGGCCTCTTCCTCCTGGAGTCCCCGGTCGGGGAGGGGGCAGGGGGAAGGAAAAATCCAGAGCTAATGCATTTCATGTGTTTAATGTTTCCTCTGGCTCGCGGAAGTGAGGGACGAGAGCAGCCTGAGAGGAGTTTTTCTTCTCCCCGCACACCACAAAAGCGGAAAACTCTGCCCGCTCCGGTGAGGTTCTGAACGTGCTGCGATTGCAACGGGAGCCTGGGGGCAGCGCTGGGGTGGGAGATCTGATCCCTTCCAGGGGCTCCTTGCCAGCCCAAAACACCCCAGGATGGGGCACGGGGGATTCTGGGAGATCACTTGATCCTTCCAGGGGCTCTGGGTTCCATTCTGAGCAGCAAAAAATCCACACCGGAATGGGGTCACGGGAGATCCTGATCCTGTCCAGGGGGCTTGGGTTCCATTTCTGAGCAGCCAAAAACACCCCAGGTGGGGACTGGGGCATTCGGCGGAGATCCTGATCCTTCCAGGGCCCCTGCGCAGCCCAAAACACACTGGGAGTTCACAGGGTAGATCCTTAGTTCCTATCAGGGGATCGTGGTTCCATTCTGCTAAGCCAAAACACCCAGGATGGGGTGTATGGGGGATTCTGGAAGATTCCTGATCCATCCAGAGCTCCTTCCATCCTGAGCGGCCCCAAACAGCTCCAGGATGGACCAGCTCTGCCCTGGGATGCTGGGCCTCCTGTTCCTTCCAAGGGCGCCTGCCAGCCCCAAAACACACCGGGATGGGACACAGTGGGGATTAGCTTGGGATATCCTGATGTCCTTCCAGGGCTCGGGTTCCTTTCTGCCAACCCCTAAAAAACCCAGATGGGTGATGGGGATTCTGGGGAGATTCCTGATCCTTTCCAGGCTCTGCCATGCCCCAAAAACACCTGGATGGGCACAGGGAGATCCTGATCCTGCAGGGCTTGGGTTCCATTTCCCCAGCCCGGAAAACCAGCTCCGGGCGACTGGGGTAATGGGGGGGATGCTGGCGAGCTCCTGCTCCTTCCAGGGGCTCGCTGTTCCATCCTGCCAACCCCGAAACATCCCCAGAACCTCCCCAGTGCCAGGGCAGGTATTTGGGATGTGCTTGAATGGATCTTGTTGGGGGAGAGGAGTCGGTCTAACTGTGGTGAGAGGGAAGAAGAAAAGGGTTGCGGTAACAGACATGGGGATGGATGTTTATGGGATGTCCGTGGCATCAGGGGAGTTCAGGAGCTGGGTTTAGTGAGGATTGAGGATTGGTTACAGGACTGGGCCGGTTCTGCCCTCAGGACGATGCCCGCTGCCAACCCCAAAACACCCCAGGATAGGGCCGGCTCTGCAACCTGGAAATGGCTTGGGGAGCTCCTGGTCCGTTCTAAGAGCTTGTTTTCCAATCCTCCGGGCCCAAAACAGTCTCCGGATGGGACCAACTCTGCCCTGGGGATGCTCCCCTGCCAACCCCGAACATCCCAGGATGGGGGCTGGGCTCTGCCCTGGCCCCGGTTTGGGGGGATGGGGGATGTGGGATGCTGCCCTGACATCCCGAGGGCGAGCAGGGCAGGGGATGGAGCCTCTGCAGATCCCCAAGGGGCTGCATGGCACTGTCCAGCCCTGTCAGGGAAGGTGTATTGAAACTCCCCGAGTCTGGCAGGAGCCCCCCCCGACCTGCACCGAGCATCGCCTGACAGCCGAAAATACCCACGGAGCGGCGGGAGAGGGGCAGGGAATGACAATGACACCAGGCAACAGCGCCAGGTAACTCAGGAAAGCAGAAAAACCGAATTCCAGAGGAAAAAAAGCACAGAGAAAACCAGATTCCAGAGGAAAAAACACAGAGGAACACATCCCAGAGAAGAAAAAACACAGAGGAAACCAAAATTCCAGAGGAAAACAAACCACAGAGGAACCAAATTTCCAGAGGAGGAAAAACACAGAGAAACCAAAATTCCAGAGAAAAACCCACAGAAGGCCAAGATTCCGAGAAAAAAAAACCACAGAGGCAACCAATTCCAGAAAAAAAAAACCCACAGAGGAACCAAATTGCAGAAAAAAAAACCACTTTCAGGATATGAGGCAAAGCCATTACCAAGCCCATGGAATTGGCTGCTGGGACCAGGAGAACCACAAGACATTTACAGAATGTTAATATGAGAATTTATAGATTCTCATTATTAAATGTGAGAGTATCAGGCTCTCAGGCAGGGAAAGCGTTTGTGAGGGCTTGAGCATGGAGATCCACATTTGCCAGGAGGGAATACTGCTCCCAGGGGTGTGTTCTGACGAATTATCTGTGCTGGGGGCTACGGGTCTCCGGGAGGATTTGAGGGATATAAACCCTGGCTCCTGCCCCAGCACTTGACAGCACGTGCCCACATCCTATGGCAGGAAATGGATAGAACCAAACCAAACGGGGAGCAGAGAGTCCAAGGAGCAGCCAATTCCCTGGGAATAGCCCCAGTTCTGAGGGAGCAGGCAGGGGCAGGAGCAGGGCACACACCAGGGCTCCCTGCGAAGCCTCAGCACCTATGAGGGAGCAGGAGCAGCTCGAGATCTGCACAGGAGATGATCACCCATGGATCTGCAGAGCTTCAGGATCATCTCCCGGTGTTGGGATTGCTCTGGCAGCTCCATCCAAACCTACACCTCCTGCACAGCTCCTGCAGAGCTCCAGGAACATCTCCTGGTGCTGGGATTGCTCTGGGATTGGGGTCATGGGGAGCAGCCCTGGCTCCATCCAAACCCCCATCTTCTGCACAGCTCCAGGAGCATCTCCCAGCTCCATGGAGGGGTCACAGAGGGCAAATCTGTCTGTGCCAGCGAGGGCAGCAGGTCCAGGCTCTGCCCAGGGGCACGGCCCAGTCTGCTCCTGGCACCCAGGACACAGCTCAGGTGGCAGTGGGGACACAGTGCCACCCCTGGCACCCAGGACACGGCTCAGGTGGCACCAGGACACAGCTCAGGTGGCAGTGGGGCACCTGCCCCAGGACACGGCAGGTGGCCAGGACACGGTGGCAGTGGGGTCCACAGTGCCACCCCTGGCACCCAGGACACGGCTCAGGTTGGCACAGGACAGCGCTCAGGTGGCAGCGAGGACACGGTTGCCACCCCTGGCACCCCCTGGCACCCAGCCCGGGTGTGATCGGCGCCGCTCCCCCTCTCCAGCCCCTTCCCCGCTCCCCCGGGGTCAGGAGCAGCACAAGGCTGCCGTTAATTGCTCTCCAGACTGCGGATCAATAGAAGGATTTTAGCCCCTGCAACTCCTCTTCACTTTCGCAAGGACGGGCTGCGAGGAGGAGGAGACGCGGAGGAGGAGGAGGAGGAGGAGGAGGGAGCGAGGCTGCTGAAACCTTGAGGAGATGAGGTCATGGAGCCACATCCCCCGAAGGCAGCGCAGGGATTGGACCCGGCCCTGCTGCTCATCCATCCCCGAGCTCCCTCGGGACAGGAACTCCTGGCCCCGGAGGAGCCTCCCGGAGCTGCTTCTCCCTGTTCTCTGCTCCCTCCTGGCCTCGGCTGGGTGATTTTTCTGCAATTCCGATCTCCAGGGGAGGGTACAGCGCCCATCCCTGCTGGGAGAGCCGTCCCTGGGCACAGAAAGGCTCCAGGAATTGTCTGGCACGGAGGAAGAGGTGGGGGCAGTCCCCACAGACCCTCAGCACACATTTTTCTCTCGCCCCAGGATGGCTGCAGCTCTCGGATCGATCCAACCCTCAATATTTCAGCACTCCCAGCTGCCCCCCGTGCTCTTTCCTGCGCTCCCTGAGCTCCCGAGGCTTCCCAGGTTGGGAGAATTCACCCTGGAGCCGCACGGAGCAGCCCTGGAGGGCACAAAGAACAGCCCCAGCACAGTGTGGAACCCACCAGAAGCTGAAAAACCCTCGGGAAAAAAAAGCTCCAGCCCTGGCACGGGCTGCACAAAGCCAGCCCTGAGCGCCGCCGCCGCGGCCTCGGGATGTGCTGGTGATATAAATGCGAAGTGATGATAATAAATGGCCATTACAGTAACTCGCACTGCTGGGGAGGCGGAGGGAGGGGAGGAGGGGAGGAGGGGATTGGAAGCCCACCCAGAGCTCCCTGCAGAGCCTCTCACAGAGCACCGTGGAGCTGAGCCTGTCCCCCGTTAATTACCGGGAAAAAAGGGTTCCTGAGCCTGTCCCCCGTTAATAACCGGGAGGAAAAGGTTCCTGAGCCTGTCCCCCGTTAATAACCGGGAAGAAAAGGTTCCTGAGCTGTTCCCCGTTAATAACCGGGAAAAAAAAGGGTTCCTGAGCCTGTCCTGTTAATAACAAGGAGGAAAAGGTTCCTGAGCCTGTCCCCCATTAATTAAGGGGAGGAAAAGGCTCCTGAGCCTGTCCCCTGTTAATAACCGGGAAAAAAAGGTTCCTGAGCCTGTCCCCCATTAATAAGGGAGGAAAAGGTTCCTGAGCCTGTCCCCATCAATAAACGGGAGGAAAAGGCTCCTGAGCCTGTCCCCCGTATAACCGGAGGAAAAGGGTTCCTGAGCCTGTCCCCTCAATAACCGGGAGGAAAAGGCTCCTGCGAGGAAGCCCCGGCAGCCCGAGGCGGCGGCGATATTCATCACCCCGGCCACCTGCCTGTCACTGAGAAATCGCTGCCTCCTTCCTGCCCGGGAGGCTGCTCTAATGAGGGCTGGGCAGCCGCGCTCCCGGGCAGCTCCTGGCACGGAGAGCAGGCACAGCCCCCCTGCTCCCTCCCCGCCGGGCCAGGGGGTGCTGCTCCTGTTAATTGTGCTGCCAGGCAATTAGCCGGGGCAGATTGGGCTCCTGGCTGGGCTGGCAAGCTGGCACTCTGCCCAGCTCCCAGGGTTTGAGACTCCGTTTGTGCTGCTGCAGCGTGAGCAGAGAGCTGGCAGTGCCCTCCCTGCTGCCTGTGCCACCCAGCGCAGCTCTGCCGGTGCCTGGGACCCCAAAAACGCACCACAGGCCAGGCAGGGAGCCCAGCTGGCCCTTCTCAAGGTCATCGAGTCTATCCTGGACCAATGCCCACCCTGTCACCAGCCCAGGACAGAGTGCCACACCCCATTGTGCCCTGGGCACCTCCAGGATGGTGGCACCTCTTTGGTAACCCTTCCCTGCCTGAGCAACCCTTTCCACGGAGAATCTTTTGAAATGAGGGAGAAAAGCTGAGAAACAACCACGACCCCGGTGTGGGGATGAGGAGAGGGAAGAGCTGCACATCCCAAAAATGTCCCAGCCCCAAAAATGTCCCAGCCAGCACCCAGAGCAGCCCCAGAGCAGATCCCAAAGCAGATCCCCAGAGCAGCCGCAGAGCAGATCCCAGAGCAGCCCCAGAGCAGCCCCAAAACAGCCCCAAAACAGCCCCAGAGCAGCCCCAGAGCAGCCCCCGCTCACCTGCATGGAAGTAGGGGCTCACGGTGTAGGGGAAGCCGAAGGGCAGGGGCTGTGGCGCCGGCAGGGAGGCGGGAGGGAGGTATTTCACCTCGGCCTTGCCCATGCCGGGCCCGAGCAGATGGCTGGGTGACTCCGCGCTGGATGAGGGCACGCTGGGCGCCGCGCCCGCCTCGCTCAGCTCCTTGCCCCCTTCACACGCCTTGCCCGCGCCGTCCTTGCACTCCTTAATCTCCGCTCCTCCGCCTCCCTCGGCCTTCAGCCCCTCGCTTTTATCATCCCCGACCTCAGCATCGCTCTCCGAGTCCTTCATCTCCTCATCATTACAGTCCTGGGCTCCATCCCTGGCGCGCCGGTTCCGCCGCCTCCCGCGCCTCGCCGGGTCCCTGCTGCTCCGCGCGCGGTGCCGGAGCTTTTCGGCCGCTGCCGCTCCTCGGGGCTGCTCCTTGGCGGGGTGCGGCTCCGGGCCGCCGGGGTGAGGACAGCAGCGGGGCGTTGTTGTGGCGCAGCACCAGCATGGCGTTGCGCCGGGACAGTTCGTCGCGCAGCGCGTGGCTCTCGGCGCCCTCGTGGACGCTGCGCAGCGCGGGGTGGTCGGGGGGCAGCGCCGGGTGCAGGCTCAGGGGGTCCCCGGCCAGCAGACGCTGTCGGTGGAGGTTTTCCAGCTCCTTCTGGCGGATCAGCTCGGCCGACATTTCCAACCTGCGGTGGTAGGGGATTTTGGCAGCTCTGTCCCCCCAGCCCAGCCCAGTCTACCCAGATGTCACCAGCACACCCCACACGGCCTGCCGGATGTCCAATCCCCCAACAGCATGCCAGGAGGTGTCTGCCCCACATCAAGCCCAAATCCCCCACACAGCCATGCCAGGGTGTCACTGCCCCGCCACCCGTGCCCAAATCACCCCACACAGCCATGCAAGGTGTCCGCTGCATCCGACCATCACCCCCACACAGCATGCCAGGGTGTCACCAAATCACCCCACACAGCCACACAGGAGTGTCACCCAATCACCCCACACAGCCACACCAGGGGTGTCACCCAAATCACCCCACACAGCCATGCCAGGGGTGTCACCCAAATCACCCCACACAGCCATGCCAGGGGTGTCACCCAAATCACCCCACACAGCCACACCAGGAGTGTCACCCAAATCACCCCACACAGCCACACCAGGGGTGTCACCCAAATCACCCCACAAAGCCATGCCAGGAGTGTCACCCAAATCACCCCACACAGCCATACCAGAGTGTCACCCAAATCACCCCACACAGCCATGCCAGGGTGTCACCAAAATTCACCCACACAGCCATGCCAGGGGTGTCACCCAAATCACCCCACCCGCACCGAGCCAGCCCTCCTCGCTCTCACCTGGCCAGGTTTTGTTTCCGCAGCATCTCCTGCTGCCGTGCGAACATCTCGGCCTGCGCCGGCTGCAGGAAACCGTAACCTGGGGCAGAGAACAGAACTGGGCCTTCTGACTGGCTAGCAATGGGTGTACTGATCTCAGCACTGGGCGTTACTGATCTCATCGACCATATATCTGCCTGGGCTATCTCATAGCTCTTTGAGCAGCACTGCTACTCTCTCGGGGATGATAAAAGCGAGGGGCTGAAGGCCGAGGGAGGCGGAGGAGCGGAGATTAAGGAGTGCAAGGACGGCGCGGGCAAGGCGTGTGAAGGGGGCAAGGAGCTGAGCGAGGCGGGCGCGGCGCCSAGCGTGCCCTCATCCAGCGCGGAGTCACCCAGCCATCTGCTCGGGCCCGGCATGGGCAAGGCCGAGGTGAAATACCTCCCTCCCGCCTCCCTGCCGGCGCCACAGCCCCTGCCCTTCGGCTTCCCCTACACCGTGAGCCCCTACTTCCATGCAGGTGAGCGGGGACATTTTTGGGGCTGGGACATTTTTGGGATGTGCAGCTCTTCCCTCTCCTCATCCCACACCGGGTCGTGGTTGTTTCTCAGCTTTTCTCCCTCATTTCAAAAGGATTTCTCCGTGGAAAGGGTGCTCAGGCAGTGGAAGGGTTACCCAAAGAGGTGCCACCATCCCTGGAGGTGCCCAGGGCACAATGGGGTGTGGCACTCTGTCCTGGGCTGGTGACAGGGTGGGCATTGGTCCAGGATAGACTCGATGACCTTGAGAAGGGCCAGCTGGGCTCCCTGCCTGGCCTGTGGTGCGTTTTTGGGGTCCCAGGCACCGGCAGAGCTGCGCTGGGTGGCACAGGCAGCAGGGAGGGCACTGCCAGCTCTCTGCTCACGCTGCAGCAGCACAAACGGAGTCTCAAACCCTGGGAGCTGGGCAGGGTGCCAGCCTTGCCAGCCCAGCCAGGAGCCCAAATGTGCCCCGGCTAATTGCCTGGCAGCACAATTAACAGGAGCAGCACCCCCTGGCCCGGCGGGGAGGGAGCAGGGGGGCTGTGCCTGCTCTCCGTGCCAGGAGCTGCCCGGGAGCGCGGCTGCCCAGCCCTCATTAGAGCAGCCTCCCGGGCAGGAAGGAGGCAGCGATTTCTCAGTGACAGGCAGGTGGCCGGGGTGATGAATATCGCCGCCGCCTCGGGCTGCCGGGGCTTCCTCGCAGGAGCCTTTTCCTCCTGGTTATTAACGGGGGACAGGCTCAGGAACCTTTTCCTCCCAGTTATTAACAGGGGACAGGCTCAGGAGCCTTTTCCTCCCGGTTATTAACGGGGGACAGGCTCAGGACCCGAAGATGATAATAAACTGGAGGCCTCGGCCACGTAACAGGTCACACGACAACTACTGCTGGGGAGGGACGGGAGGGAGGGAGGGACGGAGGGGAGGGGAGGAACCCACCCGAGCCCCTGCAGAGCCTCACGAGCACCGGTGGAGCTGAGCCGTCCCCGGAACGGAAAATGGTACCGCCGCGAAAACAAGGAAAGGTTCATGAGCCTGTCCCCCGATACCAGGAAAAAAGGGTCCTGAGCCGTCCCCCGTTAATAAACCAGGAAAAAAGGGTTCCTGAGCCGTCCCCCGTTAAACCGGGAAAAAAAAGGGTCCTGAGCCTGTCCCTGTTAATAACAAGGAGAAAGGTTCCTGACCGCCCCTACGGGAAAAAAAGGTTCCTGCTGCCCTTAATAACGGGAGGAAAAGGTTCCTGAGCCCGTCCCCCATTAATACCGGGAAAAAAGGGTCCTGAGCCTGTCCCCCGTTAATACCGGGAAAAAAGGGTTCCTGAGCCTGTCCCCCATTAATTAAGGGGAGGAAAAGGCTCCTGAGCCTGTCCCCCGTTATAACCGGAGGAAAAGGTTCCTGAGCCTGTCCCCGTTAATAACCGGGAGGAAAAGGCGCCCCAAAACACCCCAGGATGGGGCACGGGGGATGCTGGGGAGATCCTGATCCTTCCAGGGGCTCGGGTTCCATTCTGAGCAGCAAAAAACACACCGGGATGGGGCACGGGGGAGATCCTGATCCTTCCAGGGGCTTGGGTTCCATTCTGAGCAGCCAAAAACACCCCAGGATGGGGCGTGGGGGATTCTGGGGAGATCCTGATCCTTCCAGGGGCCCCTGCCAGCCCCAAAACACACTGGGATGGGTCACAGGGGAGATCCTGATCCTTCCAGGGGCTCGGGTTCCATTCTGCTAACGCCAAAACACCCCAGGATGGGGTATGGGGGATTCTGGGGAGATCCTGATCCATCCAGGAGCTCCTTTTCCATCCTGAGCGGCCCCAAACAGCTCCAGGATGGGACCAGCTCTGCCCTGGGGATGCTGGGGACCTCCTGTTCCTTCCAAGGGCTCCTGCCAGCCCCAAAACACACCGGGATGGGACACAGGGGGATGCTGGGGAGATCCTGATCCTTCCAGGGGCTCGGGTTCCTTTCTGCCAACCCTAAAACACCCCAGGATGGGGTATGGGGGATTCTGGGGAGATCCTGATCCTTCCAGGGGCTCCTGCCAGCCCCAAAACACACTGGGATGGGTCACAGGGGAGATCCTGATCCTGCCAGGGGCTTGGGTTCCATTCTCCCCAGCCCGAAAACACTCCGGGATGGGGTATGGGGGATGCTGGGGAGCTCCTGCTCCTTCCAGGGGCTCGTGTTCCATCTTGCCAACCCCGAAACATCCCCAGAACCTTCCCCAGTGCCAGGGCAGGGATTTGGGATGTGCTTGGGAATGGATCTGTGGGGGAGAGGAGGGTCAGGGTCTAACTGTGGTGAGAGGGAAGAAAAAGGGTCTGGGTAACAGACATGGGGATGGATGTTTATGGGATGTCCGTGTGCGTACAGGGGAGTTCAGGAGCTGGGTTTAGTGAGGATGAGGATGGTTCAGGACTGGGCCAGTTCTGCCCTCAGGACGCTGCCCCTGCCAACCCCAAAACACCCCCAGGATAGGGCCGGCTCTGCCCTGGAAATGCTGGGGAGCTCCTGGTCCTTCTAAGAGCTTGTTTTCCATCCTCCCTGGCCCAAAACAGCTCCAGGATGGGACCAACTCTGCCCTGGGGATGCTGCCCCTGCCAACCCCGAAACATCCCCAGGATGGGGCTGGCTCTGCCCTGGCCCCGGGTTGGGGGATGGGGGATGCTGGGGATGCTGCCCTTGACATCCCGAGGGCAGCAGGGCAGGGATGGAGCCTCTGTCAGATCCCCAAGGGGCTGCTGGGCACTGTCCCAGCCCTGTCAGGGAAGGTGATGAACTCCCCGAGGCTGCAGGAGCCCCCCCCCGACCCTGCACAGCATCGCCTGACAGCGAAAAATCCCCACGGGAGCGGCGGGAGAGGAGCAGGGAATGACAATGGACACAGCAACAGCAGCCAGGTAACTCAGGAAACACAGAAAAACCGAATTCCAGAGAAAAAAAGCACAGAGAAACCAAATTCCAGAGAAAAAAAATCACAGAGGAACCAAATTCCAGAGGAAAAAACCACATAGGAACCAAATTCCAGAGAAAAAAACCACAGAGGAACCAAATTCCAGAGGAAAAAACACAGAGGAAGCAAATTCCAGAGGAAAAAACACAGAGGAACAAATTCAGAGGGGGGAAAAAAAGAAAACGCAGAGGAACCAATCCCAGAAAAAAAAACACAGAGGAACCAAATTCCAGAGGAAAAAAACACAGAGGAACCAAATTCCAGAGAAAAAAAACCACAGAGGAACCAAATTCCAGAAAAAAAAAAAAAAAAAAAAAAAAAAACCACAGAGGAACAAATTCAGAAAAACACTTCAGGATGGAGTGAAACCATTACCAGCCCATGGAATTGGCTGCTGGGACCAGGAGAACACAAGGACATTTACAGAATGTAAATATGAGAATTTATAATTCTCATTATAAATAGTGAGAATATCCAGGCTTCTCAGGCAGGGAAAGCGTTTGTGAGGGCTTTGAGCATGGAGAACCACATTGCCAGGAGGAAAATATTGCTCCCAGGGGTGTGTCTGACAGAATTATCTGTGCTGGGGGCTCCGGGCTCCTCCCGGGAGGATTTGATGGATGTAACCCTGGCTCCTGCCCCCAGCACTGTGACAGCACTGCCACATATGGCAGGGAAATGGGATAGAACCAAACCAAACGGGGAGCGAGAGGGTGATCCCCCTATGGAATGCCCCTGTCTAGACGCA
>VKON01000541.1:198833-213777 GCA_009741485.1 Malurus cyaneus samueli | reverse complement strand
TGGCAGGAGCCCCTGGAAGGATCAGGATCTCCCCACCCTCGCCGCTGCCCCCAGGCTCCCGTTGCCATTCCGAGCACGTTCTGAACCCACCGGGCGGGCAGAGTTTTCCGCTTTGTGGTGTGCGGGGAGAAGAAAACTCCTCCAGGCTGCTCTCCCCTCCCTTCCCCGCAGCCGAGGAACATTAAACACATGAAATGCATTAGCTCTCGGATTTTTTCCTTCCCCCTGCCCCCCTCCCCGAGCCGGGGACCTCCAGGAGGAAGAGGCCTTCGAATTGACCCTGCCCAGCTCTTTAATTGACAGGTCATTAAAGATGAATGTGCGGCTGGAGAGAAATATTCAGATTGCAGGCTGCTTGTTGTCCGGGTGGGATTTTAATGATTTATGTTCCTTTCTCCTCCCCGACTCCAAACAATCCAGGCACCATGGGAGGTCTGTTTTTGGATGGGGAGGAGAGCCCGGCGCTGGAGGACATCAGCAAATGGACGGTGGAGGATGTTTGCAGCTTCGTGTCCAACCTGTCGGGCTGCACTGAGTACACTCAGGTAAATCCCACAGCCCCTTCCCCTCTGTGGGGCTCAAATCCACATCTCTGCTGGGTTTTTTTTCTGCTGGATGCTCGGAAAATCCTTCCTGACACATGGGAAGGGCAGGCTGGGCTGGAATCCCTCGGGAATTGTGGCGTGGCAGGAGATGTGTTTTATGGGATTCCTCCTTCCCTCATTCCCAGCTGGGTTTGGCCCTCCTGGAAGGTGCCATCTCAGAGTTTTTGGGGTTTTTTTTTTCTCATGGATTGGTGAATTTGGCCTGCCAAGGTGTGGGATGAGTTTCTGACAGAAATAAGGAGGGAGTTCAGCAGGAGAGGATGGGACAGGGGCAGGGTCAGGAATGAACCTTCCCCAGGTTCAGGGATTTGGGATGTGCTTGGGAATGGATCTGTGGGGGAGAGGAGAAGAAAAGGAATCTGGATAAAGGAGATGGGGTTGGATGTTTATGGGATGTCCGTATGTGTTCAGGGGAGTTCAGGAGCTGGGTTTAGTGAGGATGAGGATGGGTCATGAGGATGGTTCAGCTGGGTTTAGTGAGGATGAGGATGGTTCAGCTGGGTTTAGTGAGGATGAGGATGGTTCAGCTGGGTTTAGTGAGGATGAGGATGGTTCAGGACTGGGATGTGTGAGCTGCTGAGAGCTCAGGAAAAAGGCCCCACACCCACAATCCCAGCTCCTCCCATTCCCAGTTACCCCAGCTCACTGGTACTGCAGTGTTTGCGTTCCTGCACTGTGAAATGACCCCTGGAACCTTCTGGAAGGTGCAGGAATCTTTCACACATCCCCCCTGCAGCAGAGCCATCCATTCCCACCTTCCCTTTCCACCATCAGCAGTGGGCACAGGTTCTGTTCCCAGGGGATGCAGGTTTGGGGGGATGGAGCTGCTGCTCTCAGCCCCTGGTGATTCCTGGCCCTGCTCAGGCTCCTTTGTGGGGTTTTCCAGCCCTGCTTGGGGTTTTAATGGGATTTGTGCTGTGAAAATGCCCTGCTTGGGGTTTTAATGGGATTTGTGCTGTGAAAACACTCCGGGTGTCCCCGCCCCGAGGCTCTGCTGTGCCCCTGCTCCAAAACCACAGCAGAGGGAGGTCTGGCCCTGTTCCTGCCAGGAAAACCCTGCCAGGAAAACCCTGCCAGGAGATCCCTGCCAGCTCTGCTGGAACACCCTCCATCCACAGCCACAGCCCAGGCAAACCAGGGAACCTCAGCCCCGCTCCCAATTTGCCCCAGCCTGGCCAGAGTTCAGCTTTGTCTCCGTGCTGCAGTTTGGGGACACCCCAGGGATGCTTTTCCCAAGTTCAGTTTTTTTTTTGTGGAGTGTTTTAGTGATGAGCAGAGGGAGGGGTTTGGCTCCTGGCCACGCTGGCTGCACAGGGAGGGAAAAAAATCGGTGTGGTGAGTTGTGCTGGGTCAGAGCAGCAGCTTTGGGAGAGCAGCAAAAATGAACTCGATTTTTTTATTTAACCTGGCCCAAGCAGCCCCAATTCCCATTCCCGTGTGATTCTCCTGCTCCTGACTGGATCCAGGACTGGAGGCAGCTCTGGTGGGTAAATCAGGGCTGATTTTGGCAGGAACAGTGGCTCAGGATTGTTCCCTGTGTGCTCCCCTCAGGTATTCCGAGAGCAGGCCATCGATGGTGAGACCCTGCCCCTGCTGACAGAGGAGCATTTGCTCAACAACATGGGGCTCAAACTGGGACCTGCCCTCAAGATCCGCTCACAGGTAGGAAAATCTCCTTTGGGAACAAGTGACACCATTTGGAGCTGCCCAGAAACTTATTGATTGGATATCATTTATTAATCAATAATTCAGCTGCAGTTCTGTCTCAAAAACGCTTGATCTGTCCTTGAAAATATTCCATGTCCTCACCTGGAACCAGCCACAGCTGTTCCAGGAATAAATCCTCACCTAAAACCAGTCACAGCTGTTCCAGGGAGGAACCACAGACAAAATTCACTGCCCAGGGGCAGAAATAAATATTCCAGGACAGGTGGTGGGGAGGGAATCCCAGGGATGGAGTGGAGAATTCCTAAAATGGGCCGGCTCCAATCCCAATCCCATTCTCTGTGGGGCTCAAATCCACATCTCTGCTGGATTTTTTTTTTCCAGTGGATGCTCAGAAAATCGTTCCTGACACATGGAAAGGGCTGGAATCCCTCGGGAATTGTGTCGTGGCAGGAGTTGTGGGCACATTTCTGGGTGCCCAGTGCCATTTCTGGGTGCCCAGTGCCATTTTTGGGTGCCCAGTGCCATTTCTGGGTGCCCAGTGCCATTTCTGGGTGCTTCCAGCTTCATCTGGGACAGGAAGGGAGAGCTGGGATTGTCACTGGCTCAGGAAGAGCTGGGAATTGTGGCTCAGGAAGAGCTGGGAATTGCCAGTGGTTTGGGAAGAGCTGGGAATTGTCAGGTCAGGAAAGAGCTGGGAATTGTGGCTCAGGAAGAGCTGGGAATTGTGGCTCAGGAAGAGCTGGGAATTGTCACTCGTTTGGGAAGAGCTGGGAATTGTCACTGGCTCAGGAAAAGCTGGGAATTGTCGATGGCTCGGGAAAAGCTGGGGGCTCCCAGGACCCATTAATGAGTGTCTCCATTAATTAGTCCCGAGCTCCCCTCTGCTCCAGGATGATTTACCTGTCCCTTTGCCCGCAGAGGAAGGCAGAGCAGGAGCCCAGGAGCCCCAGGGAAGGCACAGGAAGGGTCCCCAGGGATTGTCCCGTTCAGACCTGGAGCAGCTGGCGCGGGGCGGCGACGACGTCGTGGAGGATCTGGAATTTTCTGATGAGGACTGAACCCCCCCCAGCCACCCCAACTTGAGCCCTCAGCACCCAGAGAGAGCCAGGAACAGGTTGGAGCCACCCCAGGTGCCACCAGGACCCGCTCGGGGACACAACGTGCACTTGTCAAGCTTTTTCTCCCATTTCTACTTTTGGTCCCCAATAAAACCGTGCCCAAGTCCAGGTCAGTAAAGCTGCTCAGCTCAGGGAATAAGCCTGAGGAATGAAGCCCTGAGGGAATGAAAGCCCTGATTAAAATGTGCTGCTGTCAATGGCACAGGGTTCACTGCTGAGGGAAGGACCAGGTTTTGTCCAAGGCTCCTCCTCTCTATCCCAAAACCCCAGATTTAACTCTGGGCCCTCAGCAAACCCCCTCTGGTGCCCTTTAGGACTGCACAGACTCTGATGAAACCTTGAGCAGCTCAATCACTGTGCTGCAAAAGGAAATTTTTAATTTCTAAATTAAAAAATTTAGGAGGTGGGGAGGTTCGTGCCTGCACAAGAGCAAGGAAAAGCAAAAGGAATAATGCAGGAAACACTGCCCAGGTGAGAATGCACAGCTTACCTGGAGAGCAAAGATTTTAACTTTGTAAAGGGCTTTAACTTACCTGGAAAAAATTCCTTTTTCCCCAACTCTGACTGAGCTGGGCACGGTGGGAACCAACCCTGGGATTGGCTTCCAGGCAGGAAAGGAAGGACACAGACTGCTTGGGTAAAGCCAGGTACCATTTGTAAATTAAGTGTTTTTCTTTTTTATTTAAATTGATTGCTGGAAAGCATTTTTATCGTGATGTGATGGATAATGAATTTTTTTTTTTTCCTTTTTTTACAATATAAAGAAGCTAAAGTACCACCAAAGCTATTCTGTAAGAAAAAAACGGCAGCACGTGCAACGTTTAAACAAAAATAAACCCAAAAAAAAAAGGGGATGGGGAGAGAGAGAGAGAAAGTACCACGTGTGATTGTTGTTCACAACTGTACAAGTCACAGGAGGTCACCCCCAGGAGTTCCCAGCTCATTCATTCATTCACAGTAGTAAAAACTCTGCCCATTGTTTTCAGCCTGCTCCCCTGCCAGGGCTCTGTCCCGTGTCCACAGCAGGCCAGAATGTGCAACTCCATCCACCTCTGGAACAAGGCTTGGAAATAAAAACCACCCCGAGGGACAGAAACCCAGCCCAGTGGCAAGAATGAGTCTGGGGGCAGCGAGGAGGGCGAGCAGTGAGGCTGGGGGCTCTCCTCCCCCAGAGCATCGCTTCCTGCTGCTGCTGCTGCAAAAAAAAAAAAAAAAAAAATCCACCTCTGCAGGGCTGGAGCACGGGCAGAGCCCCTTCTGCTGGGTGCTGCCAGGGCAGGGTGGCTCTGTACCATCCGCACCAAGTAAACATGGACGGGAACTTGCCTTTTTTTTTTTTTTTGTCTTTTTTTTTATCCTTTTTTGTCTGTCTTTGGTATTGTTTTCAAAGTTGCTAGAGATGCATAGACACCTGAATGAGGAACTGAGCCCAGCTGTCAGGGAGGAGGAGAGGGCTGGCACACGGAGGGTGCCCGGGGTGGGGATTTGTTTGTTCTGAGTGCCAAGGAGGAGCAGAGCCCGGCCCATCCCATCCCTGCCGGGAGCTGCTGAAGGCAGGAACAGCCTGTCCAACATTCCCTGCCCATTTCTCTCCGCCAGGCTCGTGTAATGAGCTCAGTTTGGCCCTGCCCTGTCCAGAAGATTCACTGATGAAAGTGGACACACAGAAATGTTTGGGAGGTTTTTATCCCTCTCCTTTTGTCAGCCCCAGGAGCTTTGTTTGCTCTTCCAAAGCCAGATCTGTGTTTCTTTTCCTGGCCATGCCTCACTCTCTCCTCCCTTTGCTCCTTCCTTTGATCCCCCACAAGGTCAGAGCCCAAAATCCACGGTGTTGCTGAATATGGCCTGGGCAGGTTCTGAGCATGGGAGGGGCTGTCACCCTGTCACCCCTGTCACCCTCATACCTGTCACCCTGTCCTCCTGTCATTCTTCCTCCCTGTCACCCTTCTCCTGCACTTTTGGTTTTTTATCCCACCCTGACTGATGTTCTGAGCATTCCTGTGAGCCACAAAACCCTGGCGAGCAGGGGCTGATGTCAGCTGGGCTGTGGCCACGAGAGGGCTGCAGTAAATTGTGGAACCTGCCTTGGAATTCCTCAGAGTTTGGGGCCAAACTCGGGGTGTTTCTGCTGCGATTTGGGATTTTTGGGATATTCACGGGTGGTGGCTCACAAGGAGGGGAATCTGCAGCTGGTTTTTGGTGCTGTGGATCCAGGAGAAAACTTTCCATTGACAAGGAAAAACTCTTTGCAGCAAAGGCAAGGGCAGAGAGGCCTCAGATGAGAGCTCGAGGAGCAGCGAGGAGTACGGGGAGGATGATATGATGAAGAGGGAATTACGAAGTGGAGGAGGATGAGGAAGACTTGAAGAGAGAGCGACTCCGAGGGTGAGTGGGGAAGGGGATTCTGACAGTTTTGGGGTCTCATCAGGGTTTCCCACACCTGGAGGGAGAACTGGCAGCTCAGAGCTGCAGAGAGCACCCCAGGAAAAAAACAGAGCTGGGAGGAATCTCCACTGCTGGGTTTTCTCTCTGCACGAGAAGCACGATTTGGGTTTGTCTTACAGAGGGCAGATTTGGGTTTTCTCTCTGCACAGAGAAGCAGATTTGGGTTTGCTCTGTTCAGAGAGCAGATTTGGGTTTGCTCTCTGCACGGAGAAGTAGATTGGGTTTTCTCTCTGTACAGAGGGCAGATTGGGATTTTCTGTACACAGAGGCAGATTTGGATTTTCTCTCCAAGCCTGGCCTCTGCTGGTGAATGGGCCGTTGTGTGGCTCGGTGGGACTGGTGCCTAATGATGCAGCTTGTGAGCCCAGCAGGAGAGGAACACCATGAGCCCATTAGGCTGGGAAAATCCATGCCTTAGCAGCATTGGGGAAAAAAAGTAATAACAGGAAAAAAAAACCAAAAAAACCAACCCAGCTTCTCTGAGCTGCTGGGAGTGCAGCCTGCCTACACCGCAGCTCTGGCGCCCATTCCATTTGCTTTTCCAAAGTTTTAATGGGGTTTAATTGATGTGCACTAATCAGCCTGCTGATTGGGGTGGATAGGAACCCTCTAGTGGATTAAGGCTGGCCCCTAAATTAGCTTATAGGTTGTGTTGTATGAGCTAGGCAGTTCAGCCCAGCCTGGCTTTGGGTTTGTCACAGCACCTTTGGGTTGGCTGCCTTTGATTTGGGTGCCTGTCCTGAGGGTCCTGTGGTCTCAGAAGGGTGGGGTGGCACAGCTCAGCACCAGGCCCTGTTCCATGTGCACCTAAAAATGCCCTGAAATGGGACGTCCTGGGTGCTGGGATGTGGAGTCCAGCCAAGAGCAGAGCCTGCCCCGTTCTGCTCCCCCAATCCCCCTGGAGAGGTGTAAGGCACTGAAGTGGTGTCCAGGGAAGGGTTTGATGGCTCTGATTGGGGGCTACTAGGGCTATGGGGACTGCTGGGGACCTGGGCTGCGGAGGCTCTGAGGGACTACTGGGCTGCTGACCCCCTGATCTGCAGCAGGGCAGAGCTTCAGCACTCCTGCAGCACCTCAGCACCTCAATCCCAAAATCTGCCCTAAAGAGAGGGGCTTAGGGGGAGGAAGGTGCTGCTGCTGCAGAGGTGCCCAGCAGACAGAGATGCCAGGCAGCCTCTCTGGAATTTCCTGCATTTCTGACCCTGCTGAGGTGCCCTTCACCCTGCAGAGGTGCCAGGCATCTCTCTGGTATTTCCTGCATTTCTGACCCTGCTGAGGTGCCCTTCACACCCTACAAGGTGTCCCTACACCCTACAGAGGTGCCAGGCAGTCTCTGTGGGATTTCCTGCATTCTGACCTGCAGAGATGCCCTCACACCCTAAAGAGGTGCCAGGCAGTCCCTCTGGGATTTCCTGCATTTTGACCCTACAGAGGTGCCAGGCATTCTCTCTGGGATTTCCTGCATTTCTGACCCTGCAGAGGTGCCTTCACACACAGAGGTGCCAGCTTTCTCTCTGGTATTTCCTGCATTTCTGACCCTGCAGAGTGCCTTCACACCCTACAGAGGTGCCAGGCATTCTCTCTGATTTCCTGCATTTCTGACCCTGCTGAGGTCCCTTCACACCCTACAGAGATCCCTCACATCCCAGAGGTGCCAGGCAGTGCTCTGGGATTTCCTGCATTCTGACCCTGCAGAGATGCCCAGAACACCCTACAGAGATGCCAGGCATTCTCTCAGGGATTTCCTGCATTTGTGACCCTGCAGAGTGCCGCAGTGATTGGCACAGTTCATGAGGTGAGGATGGCAGCTGCAGTGCCCCGGTGTGTCACTCCCTCCCTGACCCAGCCCACAGCCGAATTCCTGCCCTAAACACAGCTTTTGGCATTTCAAGCACAAATTAGGGCAGTTCTTAATGCAGGTTTCTTTCCAGCTCGAGGACTTGAACTTCCCCGAATCAAGCGCAGGAAGCAGGATGAGAGGAAGGAGGAAGATAAGAAGGAATTCAAGGATCTCTTCGAGCTGGACAGCGACTCTGAGGAGGAGAACGCGGCTTCTCTGTGAAAGGTGCAGGCTGGGGCTGGCCCTGCCTCCTCCCTTCACAATTCATTCTCTTATCCACAATTCCATTCTCCTTATCCACATTCATTCTCTACCACAATTCCTTTCCTTATCACAATTCCATTCTCCTATCCACAATCCTTTCCTTATCCACTTCTTTTACACAATCACTTCCTCATCCCACAATTCCACTTTCCTCATCCACAATTCCATTCCTTATCCACAATTCTGTTTTTCTTGTCCACAGTTCTATATTCCTTATCCAGAATTCCAATTCTTCTCCACAGTTCATTCCATTCTCCTTGTCCACAATTCTGTTTTTCTTGTCTACAATTCCATTTTCCTTATCCAGAATTTCATTTTTCTTATCCAGATTTCATTCTCCTCACCAATTCCACTTTCCTTATCCACAGTTCCATTCTCTCATCTACATTCCATTTTCTTGCCCAAATTCCATTTTCTTGCCCACAATTCCATTTTCCTTATCCACAATTCCATTTTCCTTGTCCAGAGCTCTGTGTAATGAGCTCAGTTTGGCCCTGCCCTGTCCAGAAGATTCACTGATGAGAAGGGGGACACACAGAAATGTTTGGGAGTTTTTATCCCTCTCCTTTTGTCAGCCCCAGGAGCTTTGTTTGCTCTTCCCAAAGCCAGATCTGTGTTTCTTTTCCTGGCCATGCCCTCACTCTCTCCTCCCTTGCTCCTTCCTTTGATCCCCCACAAGGTCAGAGCCCAAAATCCACGGGTGTTTGGCTGAATATGGCCCTGGGCAGGTTCTGAGCATGGGAGGGGCTGTCACCCTGTCACCCCTGTCACCCTCATACCTGTCACCCTGTCCTCCCTGTCATTCTCCTCCCTGTCACCCTTCTCCCTGCACTTTTGGTTCTTTTATCCCACCCTGACTGATGTTCTGAGCTTCCTGTGAGCCACACACCTGGCGAGCAGGGGCTGATGTCAGCTGGGCTGTGCCACGAGAGGGCTGCAGTAAATTGTGGAACCTGCCTGGGAATTCCCAGAGTTTGGGGCCAAACTCGGGGTGTTCTGCTGCGATTTGGGATTTTTGGGATATTCACGGGTGGTGGCTCACAAGGAGGGGAATCTGCAGCTGGTTTTTGGTGCTGTGGATCCAGGAGAAAACTTTCCATTGACACAGGAAAAACTCTTTGCAGCAAAGGCAAGGGCAGAGAGGCCTCAGATGAGAGCTCCGAGGCAGCAGCGAGAGTACGGGGAGTGATGATGATGAAGAGGGAAATTACGAAGTGGAGGAGGATGAGGAAGACTTGAAAGAGAGAGCGACTCCGAGGGTGAGTGGGGAAGGGGATTCTGACAGTTTTGGGGTCTCATGCAGGGTTCCCACAGCCTGGAGGGGAGAACTGGCAGCTCAGAGCTGCAGAGAGACCCCAGGAAAAAAACAGGAGCTGGGGAGGAATCTGCACTGCTGGGTTCCAGCTTCATCTGGGACAGGAAGGAGAGCGGAATTGTCACTGGTATGGAAAGAGACTGGGATTGTGCTCAGGAAGAGCTGGAATTGTCGGTCAGAAGAGCGGGAATTGGTCAGGAAGAGCGGGAATTGTGCTCAGGAAGAGCTGGGAATTTCAGTGCCAGAAGTGAATTTCAGTGCAGAAGAGCTGGAATTGTCAGTGGATTGAAAGCTGGAATGTCAGGGTCAGGAAAGCTGGGAATTGTCACTGGAGGTGGGAATGTCATGGCTCAGAAAAGCTGGGAATTGTCGATGGCTCGGGAAAAGCTGGGGGCTCCCAGGACCCATTAATGAGTGTCTCCATTAATTAGTCCCGAGCTCCCCTCCTCTCCAGGATGATTTACCTGTCCCTTTGCCCGCAGAGGAAGGCAAGAGCAGCCAGGAGCCCCAGGGAAGGCACAGGAGGGTCCCCAGGATTGTCCCGTTCAGACCTGGAGCATGCGCGCGGGCGGCGACGACGTCGTGAGGATCTGGAATTTTCTGATGAGGACTGAACCCCCCCAGCCATCCCAAGTGAGCCCTCACACCCAGAGAGAGCCAGGAACAGGTTGGAGCCACCCCAGGTGCCACCAGGACCCGCTCGGGGACACAACCGACTTGTCAAGCTTTTTCTCCCATTTCTACTTTTGGTCCCCAATAAAACCGTGCCCAAGTCCAGGTCAGTAAAAGCTGCTCAGCTCAGGGAATGAAAGCCCTGAGGTTGAAAGCCCTGATTAAAATGTGCTGCTGTCAATGGCACAGGGTTCACTGCTGAGGGAAGGACCAGGTTTTGTCCAAGGCTCTCCTCTCTATCCCAAAACCCCAGATTAACTCTGGGCCCTCAGCAAACCCCCTCTGGTGCCCTTTAGGACTGCACAGACTCTGATGAAACCTTGAGCAGCTCAATCACTGTGCTGCAAAAGGAAATTTTTAATTTCTAAATTAAAAAATTTAGGAGGTGGGGAGGTTCGTGCCTGCACAAGAGCAAGGAAAAGCAAAAGGAATAATGCAGGAAACACTGCCCAGGTGAGAAGTGCACAGCTTACCTGGAGAGCAAAGATTTTCACTTTGTAAAGGGCTTTAACTTACCTGGAAAAAATTCTTTCCCTGACTCTGACTGAGCTGGGCACGGTGGAACCAACCCTGGGATTGGCTTCCAGGCAGGAAAGGAAGGACACAGACTGCTTGGGTAAAGCCAGGTACCATTTGTAAATTAAGTGTTTTTCTTTTTTATTTAAATTGATTGCTGGAAAGCATTTTTATCGTGATGTGATGGATAATGAATTTTTTTTTTTCCTTTTTACAATATAAAGAAGCTAAAGTACCACCAAAGCTATTCTGTAAGAAAAAAACGGCAGCACGTGCAACGTTTAAACAAAATAAACCAAAAAAAAAAGGGGATGGGAGAGAGAGAGAGAAAGTACCACGTGTGATTGTTGTTCACAACTGTACAAGTCACAGGAGGTCACCCCCAGGAGTTCCCAGCTCATTCATTCATTCACAGTAGTAAAAACTCTGCCCATTGTTTTCAGCCTGCTCCCCTGCCAGGGCTCTGTCCCGTGTCCACAGCAGGCCAGAATGTGCAACTCCATCCACCTCTGGAACAAGGCTTGGAAATAAAAACCACCCCGAGGGACAGAAACCCAGCCCGGCAAGAATGAGTCTGGGGGCAGCGAGGAGGGCGAGCAGTGAGGCTGGGGGCTCTCCTCCCCCAGAGCATCGCTTCCTGCTGCTGCTGCTGCTGCTTTTGCAAACCAAACATCCCATGGAAAAAAAAAAATCCACCTCTGCAGGGCTGGAGCACGGGCAGAGCCCCTTCTGCTGGGTGCTGCCAGGGCAGGTGGCTCTGTACCATCCGCACAAATAACTGGACGGAATTGCCTTTTTTTTTTTTTTGTCTTTTTTTTATCCTTTTTGTCTGTCTTTGGTATTGTTTTCAAAGTTGCTAGAGATGCATAGACACCTGAATGAGGAACTGAGCCCAGCTGTCAGGGAGGAGGAGAGGGCTGGCACACGGAGGGTGCCCGGTGGGGATTTGTTGTTTCTGAGTGCCAAGGAGGAGCAGAGCCCGGCCCATCCCATCCCTGCCGGGAGCTGCTGAAGGCAGGAACAGCCTGTCCAACATTCCCTGCCCATTTCTCTCCACTCTGAGTGTGCACAGGAACGGCAACGCTGCCTCCAGCATCCTTCTCTTCGCTTGGCATCATCCCAGCACAACATCTTTGGATAATTCTCCTTCCTTCCCTTTTTATATTTTTTGGCAGTTTGGAAATCTTCTGCGTGGTCGGTTTTGTTTCTTTTTTTTTTTTTTTAAATTTTCCCAAACAAAAAAAAAAATGAAAGCCCTCCCTCCCTCTCGGTGACCGGCCCGCTGTGGAGGCTCCGCCGCCCCTTTCCTCGCGTTCCTTCTCCGGCGGTGCCGCTTAGGCGGAGCTTTGGGTCTCGTTTAGGGGAAGGATTCCCGTTTTCCTGCTTTGGGGAGCCGCGGCTGGCGGCAGGGCGCTGCCGAAGGGCGAGGCCACGCTGCCGGTGGAGGCCGGGCGGAGCTCGCCCGGGGCCACCTCCCGCTCCGGGGGCCGCAGCCCCGGCGGCTGCAGCGGCAGCGCCCTGGGGAAGCCGGCCATGTAGAGAACCCGACCCAGGCGCTTGGCTACCTGCGGGAAAAGGAACGGGAACGGCTGTGGGATGGGCTGGGAACGGCACTGAGCTGGAAACGGGAGAGGGAAAGGAACGGGAACGGCTGTGGGATGGGCTGGGAATGGCATGGAACTGGAAACGGGAGAGGGGATGGCACTGAACTGAAAATGGGAGAGGGGGATGGCACAGAACTGTCTGATGGAAGGTTGGGAATGGCACTGAACTGTCCGGAAGGAGAGGGGGGATGGCACTGAACTGAAAACAGGAGGGGAATGGCACAGAACTGTCTGATGGAAGGTTGAGAATGGCACTGAACTGAAAATGGGAGAGGGGGATGGCACTGAACTGCCCGGCAGAGTTGGGGGAATGGCAATTCCTCCCAGCCCCCCAATTCCCCAACCCCCCTGCAGACCCCTAATCCCCCACAGACCCCCATTCCTCCAGAGCTCCCTCCAGCCCCACTGTTCCCCTGCAGCCCCACAGCTCCCCTGCAGACCCCAATTCCCCCTCAATTCCCCCCATTCCCCAGCCCCCTGCAGACCCCAATTTCCCCAGGCCCCAATCCCCCCAATCCCCCCCAATTCCCCCATCCCCACCCCCCTGCAGCAGCTCTCCCTCCCAGCAAGGGCCAAAGGCCCCGCATCCTCCCAGCACCTCCAGCAGCTGCTTCCCATTTTGAGCTTAAACAAAACCAGCGGCTGCTCCGGGCCCAGACAAGCGGGACATTCACAATTCAGGGAGCAGCATCGGGGCCCTGCTCCCCTCCAACCCCAACCCTGCCTTATTACACAATTTTAAACACTACTGATTTAATTGAGAGGTTTTTTTCTGGTTCCCCCTCCACTCCAAGCCCAATCTCTGAGCTGTTCTGGGCTCTCTGTGTTGGTTTTTTTTTAATTTTTAAAGAGTTTTATTTCCTCCTGAATTGACCCACGGGGAACAATTGCCCACAGAACCTTTTTATGAGCCCCCTCGTAAACAGGGAGGGCTGCAGGGAAGGCAGTAAAGCCGCTCTTGTTGTTGCAGCACAGCAGCAGAGGGCACAGCCCGTGGCACTGGGCACCCAAAACTCGCACTGGGCACCCAAAACTGGCACTGGGCACCCAAAATGGCACTGGGCACCCAAATGCACTGGGCACCCAAAACTGGCACTGGCCAAAATGGCACGGCACCCAAAATGGCACTGGCACCCAGATGGCACTGGACCCAAATGGCACTGGGCACCCAAAATGGCACTGGGCACAAAATGCACTGCACCAGAAATGCACTCCACTCACAAATGGCACTGGGCACCCAAAAATGGCACTGGGCACCCAAAAATGGCCCTGGGACCGAAATGCACGGCACCCAGAAATGGCACTGGGCACCAAAAATGGCACTGGGCACCCAGAAATGGCACTGGGCACCCAGAAATGACATGGGCACACTAAATGGCACTGGGCACCCAAAAATGGCACTGGGCACCCAGAAATGGCACCATGGCACCCAGAATCACTGGCACCCAAAAATGGCACTGGCACACCCAGAAATGCACTGGGCACCAAAAATGGCACTGGGCACCCAGAAATGCACTGGGCACCAAAATGGGCATGGGCACCCAGAAATCACTGCACCAACTGGCACTGGCACCCAAAATGGCACTGGGCACCCAGAATGGCACTGGGCACTCAGAAATGCACTGGCCCCAGAAATGGCACTGGGCACCCACAAAATGGCACTGGGCACCCAAATGGCACTGGGCACCCAGAAATGGCCCTGGGCACTCAGAAATGGCACTGGGCACCCAAAAACTGCACCTGGGCACCGAAAAATGGCACTGGCACCCAATGGCCTGGCACCCAGAAAAGGCACTGGGCACCCAAAAATGGCACTGGGCACCCAGAATGGCACTGGGCACCAGAAAGCGCAGAAAATGGCACTGGCACCCAGAATGCACTGGGCACCCAAAATGCAGGGCAAATGTGGCACCAAAATGGCACTGGCACCCAGAAATTCACTGACCCAGCAGTGCAGGTTCCTCCCCAGCTCCTGTTTTTTTCCTGGGGTGCTCTCTGCAGCTCTGAGCTGCCAGTTCTCCCCTCCAGGCTGTGGGAAACCCTGCATGAGACCCCAAAACTGTCAGAATCCCCTTCCCCACTCACCCTCGGAGTCGCTCTCCTCTTCCAAGTCTTCCTCATCCTCCTCCACTTCGTAATTTCCCTCTTCATCATCATCATCCTCCCCGTACTCCTCGCTGCTGCCCTCGGAGCTCTCATCTGAGGCCTCTCTGCCCTTGCCTTTGCCTGCAAAGAGTTTTTCCTGTGTCAATGGAAAGTTTTCTCCTGGATCCACAGCACCAAAAACCAGCTGCAGATTCCCCTCCTTGTGAGCCACCACCCGTGAATATCCCAAAAATCCCAAATCGCAGCAGAACACCCCGAGTTTGGCCCCAAACTCTGAGGAATTCCCAGGCAGGTTCCACAATTTACTGCAGCCCTCTCGTGGCCACAGCCCAGCTGACATCAGCCCCTGCTCGCCAGGGTTTTGTGGCTCACAGGAATGCTCAGAACATCAGTCAGGGTGGGATAAAAGAACCAAAAGTGCAGGGAGAAGGGTGACAGGGAGGAGAATGACAGGAGGGACAGGGTGACAGGTATGAGGGTGACAGGGGTGACAGGGTGACAGCCCCTCCCATGCTCAGAACCTGCCCAGGGCCATATTCAGCCAAACACCCCGTGGATTTTGGGCTCTGACCTTGTGGGGGATCAAAGGAAGGAGCAAAGGGAGGAGAGAGTGAGGGCATGGCCAGGAAAAGAAACACAGATCTGGCTTTGGGAAGAGCAAACAAAGCTCCTGGGGCTGACAAAAGGAGAGGGATAAAAACCTCCCAAACATTTCTGTGTGTCCCCCTTCTCATCAGTGAATCTTCTGGACAGGGCAGGGCCAAACTGAGCTCATTACACAGAGCTCTGGA
>VKON01000541.1:172887-194920 GCA_009741485.1 Malurus cyaneus samueli | reverse complement strand
CTTCTCAGGAGGGCGGAGCTGCATCAGGAGCGGGGGCTGGAGCTGCCATCAGGAGGGGGCTGGAGGGCTGGAGCCATCAGGGAGGGGGCTGGAGCTGCGCATCAGGATGGGGCTGGAGGCTGGAGCTGCATCAGGAGGGGCTGGAGCTGCATCAGGAGGGGCTGGAGCTGCATCAGGAGGGTTTTCTCTCTGCACAGAGAAGCAGATTTGGGGTTTTGCTCTGTACAGAGGGGCAGATTTGGGTTTTTTCTCTCTGCACAGAGAAGCAGATTTGGGGTTTGCTCTGTACAGAGGAGCAGATTTGGGGTTTGCTCTCTGCACGGAGAAGTAGATTTGGGGTTTTCTCTCTGTACAGAGGGGCAGATTTGGGATTTGTTCTGTACACAGAGGCAGATTTGGGATTTTCTCTCCAAGCCTGGCAGCTCTGCTGGTGAATGGGGCCGTTGTGTGGCTCGGTGGGGACTGGTGCCTTAATGATGCAGCTTTGTGAGCCCCAGCAGGAGAGGGAACACCATGAGGCCCATTAGGGCTGGGAAAATCCATGTCCCATTAGCAGCCATTGGGGGGAAAAAAAGGTAATAACAGGAAAAAAAAAAACCAAAAAAAACCAACCCAGCGTGGCTCTGAGCTGCTGGGAGTGCAGCCTGCCCTACACAGCAGCTCTGGCTGCCCATTCCATTTGCTTTTCCCAAAGGTTTTTAATGGGGTTTTTAATGGGATGTGCACTAATCAGCCTGCTGATTGGGGTGGATAGGAACCCTCTAGCTGGGGATTAAGGGCTGGCCCCTAAATTAGCTAATTAGGGTTGTGTGTGATGAGCTAGGCAGTTCCAGCCCCAGCCCTGGCTTTGGGATTGTCACAGCACCTTTGGGGTTGGCTGCCTTTGATTTGGGGTGCCTGTCCTGAGGGTCCTGTGGGGTCTCAGAAGGGTGGGGGTGGCACAGCTCAGCACCAGGCCCTGTTCCATGTGCACCTAAAAATGCCCTGGAAATGGGGACTTGTCCTGGGTGCTGTGGGGACGTGGAGTGCCAGCCAAGGACAGGAGCCTGCCCCCGTTCTGCTCCCCCAATCCCCCTCTGGAGAGGTGTAAAGGGCACTGAGGTGGTGTCCATGGGAAGGGTTTGATGGCTCTGATATTGGGGGGCTACTGAGGGCTATGGGGGACTGCTGGGGGCTACTGGGGGCTGCTGGAGGCTACTGAGGGACTACTGGGGGCTGCTGACCCCCTGATCTGCAGCAGGGCAGGAGCTTCAGGCACTCCTGCAGCACCCTCAGCACCTCAAATCCCAAAATCTGCCCCTAAACCAGAGAGGGGCTTAGGGGAGGAAGGTGCTGCTGCTGCAGAGGTGCCCAGCAGACAGAGATGCCAGGCAGCCTCTCTGGTATTTCCTGCATTTCTGACCCTGCTGAGTGCCCTTCACACCCTACAGAGGTGTCCTTCACACCCTACAGAGGTGCCAGGCAGTCTCTGTGGGATTTCCTGCATTTCTGACCCTGCAGAGATGCCCCTCACACCCTAAGAGGTGCCAGGCAGTCCCTCTGGGATTTCCTGCATTTCTGACCTGCTGAGGTGCCTCAACCTCAGAGGTGCAGCATTCTCTCTGGATTTCCTGCATTTCTGACCCTGCAGGTGCCCAGCCCTCAGAGGTGCCCGACACCCTACAGAGGTGCCAGGCAGTCTCTGTGGGATTTCCTGCATTTCTGACCCTGCAGAGATGCCCCTCACACCCTAAAGAGGTGCCAGGCAGTCCCTCTGGGATTTCCTGCATTTTTGACCCTACAGAGGTGCCAGGCATTCTCTCTGGGATTTCCTGCATTTCTGACCCTGCAGAGGTGCCCTTCACACCCTACAGAGGTGCCAGGCATTCTCTCTGGTATTTCCTGCATTTCTGACCCTGCTGAGGTGCCCTTCACACCCTACAGAGATGCCCCTCACATCCTGCAGAGGTGCCAGGCAGTGTCTCTGGGATTTCCTGCATTTCTGACCCTGCAGAGATGCCCAGAACACCCTACAGAGATGCCAGGCATTCTCTCAGGGATTTCCTGCATTTGTGACCCTGCAGAGTGCCAGCAGTGATTGGCACAGGGTTCATGAGGTGAGGATGATGCAGCTGCAGTGCCCCGTGTGTGTCACTCCCTCCCTGACCCAGCCCACAGCCGAATTCCTGCCCTAAACACAGCTTTTGGCATTTCAAGCACAAATTAGGGCAGTTCTTAATGCGGGTTTGGTTTCTTTCCAGCTCGAGGACTTGAACTTCCCCGAAATCAAGCGCAGGAAGCAGGATGAGAGGAAGGAGGAAGATAAGAAGGAATTCAAGGATCTCTTCGAGCTGGACAGCGACTCTGAGGAGGAGAATGGCGGCTTCTCTGTGAAAGGTGCAGGGCTGGGGCTGGCCTGGCCCCTCCTCGTCCACAATTCCATTCTCCTTATCCACAATTCCATTCTCCTTATCCACAATTCCATTCTCCTTATCCACAATTCCATTCTCCTTATCCACAATTCCGTTTTTTAATCCACAATTCCACTTTCCTCATCCACAATTCCACTTTCCTCATCCACAATTCCATTCTCCTTATCCACAATTCTGTTTTTCTTGTCCACAGTTCTATATTCCTTATCCAGAATTCCATTTTTCTTCTCCACAGTTCCATTCCATTCTCCTTGTCCACAATTCTGTTTTTCTTGTCTACAATTCCATTTTCCTTATCCAAATTCATTTCTTATCCAAATTCCATTCTCCTTATCCACAATTCCACTTTCCTTATCCACAGTTCCATTCTCTTCATCTACAATTCCATTTTTCTTGCCCAAAATTCCATTTTTCTTGCCCACATTCCATTTTCCTTATCCACAATTCCATTTTCCTTGACCCTGGAGCAGCCCAGGAGCGTTCCCTGGGCCAGCAAATGTGGGAAATGACAGCCTGGGTGTTTATATGGCCAGGCAGAAAGTCCCTGCACCACCCTGGGTGTCACCAGGATGTGGCTCCAGTCTCCCCGTGGCTCAAATGATGCCCAGTAATTAATTAACTAATTAATTAATACTCACTCTTTCCTTGCCACTGATTTCCAGCTGGATCTCCTTCTCCCTCAGTTTCTTCCACTGAGTGTAGTACCTGCTCAGGGGTGTCCCCTCCTCCTTCACCTGCTTCTCCCATTGTTCCTGGGCAGAAAAAGGGGACAAAATTGAAGGTTTTCTGAGCAGTTTTCCAATAAACACAAGGAGCCACGGGCACAATCTCCCACGAGCATTCCCAAACCCTGAGTACCACCCAGAGCTGCCCCTGTGCCACAGCCAAGAGTTTATTTTTGAACCAAACATTCCCTGCAGGGCCCTGGAGCTGGCCCAGCCCGGGGAGAGCAGAGCAGGAGGAAGGGCAATGAGGGGGAGCAAACACCACAAACGGTGGGAGGCAAAGGAGCTGCTTCAAAATGCTTTAACCCTTCGAAAACTTGGCAGCCAAGTGCTGAAAGGGGGTGGGGGAGCTCAGATTAAATTAATTCTTAACCTGACAAGGTCCTTTCAGCTAAAACGCCTCCCAGAGCTGTCCTTGCTGCCCAGAGTGTGATCCCATGGTAAACAGCACAAACCCAGAGCAGCTCAGATTTTCTGCAGCAGAGCTCGGCTCAGGAGCTCCTGGGGAGCTGAGCCCCAAAAGAAGGAGCCCCCCTGATTGCTGCTGAGCCCCCAGACCCCTCCAGGAGACACCCAGGCTATGAGAAGTTAAACCAACACTGCCATTTTCAGCCCAAGAGCTGCTGAAAGCCCCGTTTCATTCAGCCAAAGCCCTTCCCCGGCTCCTCTGGCTCAGGGACAGCCCACGAGGTTGGCAGCTCTGCCCCTGCAGCGGGTGGGTGGTCACAAAATTCCAAACCAAAATCCCAAATCCCAAATCCAGCTCCCCAAACCACCCCACAGGAAGCAGTGCAGCCCCAGAACCCGCTGAGTCACCCCAAACCCAGGATCCTACAAACACCTCGGTCCCAGAGCAGCTCTGCTGTGCCCTGGCATGGAGATCTCGGGGTTTCAGCAGCTCCTTTGCCCAGCCCCTGCCCCTCAGTGTGTGCAGACATTCAGTGAGGCTGCTCTGCTCTGCTGCCAGCCCAGGGACGCAGGAATCCAGGCTTTGCAATAACCACAGAGGCTGCTCTGAGCCATCATCACCTCCCACAGCGAGATTTTCCCCTGTTAGAGTCCCCATTTCCTCTCAGAGAGCACACACACAGCTCCCCTCTCCCTAAACCACTTCAGGCACACACTGGCACTGACAGGAATGGGATGATGAAAACCCCTTCCCGTCAAAAGCCAGCCCTAAAACAACACCAGGGCTCCATTTAGGGATGGCTCTCGTGGCTGCGGGTCCCGATTGCCCACCCAGTCCCCCTTCCATCTCAGCTTCCTCCTGGCAGCCCAGAGCTCCTTGGTGATCCCAGAAAGGTCAAAAGCAGCAGACCCAGAGCCCCTTGGTGATCCCAGAAAGGTCAAAAGCAGCAGCAGGGAGAACATTCCCAATGTGCTCACCACGGCCTGGGCGCTGGCCACGCCGAAGGCAACGCGCTGCCTCCTGCCGCTGATGTGTGCTGAGTTCTCCTGCACCTTCTCCAGGAGCTGCCGCATGGGCTTGCAGTAATTGGCCACCTTGCACTCCTTCAGGAAGGATTTCAGCTGGCAGGAGGAAAAGAAGAGGAGGAATGAAAGTGGTTTGCACAACCATCCCGTCATTTCCCACCCTCGGGAAATGCTCTGCCTTTCCCTATAACCCATCCTATACTTCCATGGGATTTATCAATCACCCACATTCCCTGGGCTGGGAGAGCTGCACTTTGCTCCAAAGCAGTGCTGTAACACCACTTTTTTTCTGGGAAAGATGGATCCGTGGCCAAGCAGAGCAGAGCCTTGATCTCAGCTGGGAGAAGAGATGCTGTCGTGGGGGAATAAAGGGTTCCAGGCAGCAAATCCATCACTGCCCTCCCCAGCTGTGGTTCTGCCTCAAAACAGTTTCACGGTTCTGCCTCAAAACACACAACTGGAGCAAGGAGGGAGATGTTTCCCTCCTGTCCAGCCTGATTTTTAATGCCAATCAGGAGGTGACGGTGCCACCCAGCCCAGCCCCTCCCTGCTGGGTGTTTGCTGCAGGATTTCCCCCATTAAGGAGCAGCAGGACCTTCCCTGTCCCTTTTCCCTGCCAGCTCAGAAAAATGGGAATTCAAGCACAGACATTCCCTGCTTCCCCCAAAGCACACAGCCCATCAAGCCAGCACAAAGAAACCATCAGCACAACCATTCTTCTGTCCTACCCTCACCCCCCGCTTCCTAAAATATTTATTTTTTATAGGTGCTGCATATTTATCTCCACTGAGAGATGCATTTGTCATTCGATTTATCTCACTTGATCCCCCCAGCTGCAGCCCCAGATCCATTCCATCCGCTGCCACATACATTATCATTTTTCTTCCCTCGCACAAGTGTCACCAGAAATCCTGCAAAATCTCGGGCTCCATCGGTGCAGGCTGGAGCTGTGTGTTCCTTCACACGTTCCTGCTCCAGCCCTGCAATCCCTCACAATCCCACCTCGACCCGACACAGATTTAATGAAACCTAATGAGATCTCAGCCCCGTGTTGAGAGGCTGGGACATAACCAGGGAGGTGAAAGCAGATAAAGGACAGAGAGAAAGGGTCTGTGTGTGCTTTTCCCTGCCCTGGTGAATGGAATAAACCCATCAGTGCAGAATGAGGCGCTCACAACCCCAATGTGTGTGGGATTTATGGCATTAGGGTCTCACATTCCCACTCTGGGATTAGTGGGGTTGATTCTGTCCCACCGCCAGCCCTCAACACCAAAAGCTTCTCCCAGCAGAGACCACAGGGCAGAACCCCAGCTCATCTTACTGGAAACGATGCAGGCAACTGGAAATGCTCTGAAGGGACTGGGAAACCAAATCCTGCTCACAGCAGGCAGAAGGAGCATTTCCCTGGGACAGAAGGATGGCAGAGTGGGAAGGGAAGGGAAGGGAAGGGAAGGGAAGGGAAAGGACCTTCGTGTGTCACTGTGAGCCAGGCCTGGCTGCTGCCCCCTCCTGCCTCCCCCCCGTTGCTCTGCCATGCTCTGGAGGGGGCACTGGGCCCTTCCCAGCATCCAGGAGCTCTCCCCTCACAGCTCCCCCAGCCCAGCAGTGACCAGCACAGGGTCAGCCCTGGGGCAGGAGCAGCGGCTTTGAATGTCTCCTGTCCCCAGGCTCTCCTCTCCTTTCATCTGTCGCCGTTTCCTGCCTTCCAGGCAGGGAGCTGGGGAAGCTGAGTCTGGAAAGCTGAGCCCAGCCTCTCCCAGAGCCACTGCTGGAGCAGGAGGAGGAGGATGGGGAGGAGGAGGGACACAGCCCCTGCCAGCTGGAACAGCCCTGACTCGGCGCTGGGAGAGGCGTGAGCTCACCAGGGAGGGAGGATCAGGACAGATGGATCCTTGCAGGCAGCTGGAAGAGCTCCAGGAGCAAAACCTCTCCCCACACGCCTTCCCGAAGGCTCGGCGATTTTGGGAAGCCCAGGCCAGCCCCAGCCCAGCAGACGCCACGAGGCTGAGGGCAGTGGCAGCCAGGCAGGAAGCAGAGAGCAGCAATCCCTGCAGGATTCCAGGCTGCTCCCAGGCTGGGCTGGGAAACCACGGGGCCGTCAGCAGCTCCTGTTCCGGCCAAACATGGGCTGTGCCAGCCCTGCCAGCTGCTGGCTGAGAGCACAGGGCCTCCCCTGCTGCCAAAAACGGGGACAGCAGAGACACAGGAGCTGCTCTGCCTGCACAGCCAGGGGATGCCAGCTCCCACGAGCCAAGGCAGCCCTGTGCCAGGCTGGGGGCACAGCCAAGAGCCGTGTGCCCGGCAGATGCCAGCCCTAATGGATGCCAGCCCCATCAGGGACACAGCTCTGCTCCCCAAAACCCCTCTGGCACAACCAAGACCCATGTGCCCGGCAGATGCCAGCCCCGGTGGATGCCAGCCCCAGGAGGGACACACAGCTCTGCTCACCCCCAAACCCCCTCTGGGCACAGCCAAGGTGTGCAGGGACACCAGGAAAGGCAGAGGTTCGTGTCCCCAAGGGGAGGTGACAGCAGCCAGTCCTGAGTGACAAAGAGAGGGAACAGATGGAACAGTGACACTGCCTGCAGTTCCTCCCGAGGGACAGCTGCCATCCCTGCTCCTGTGACCAGGACAGGTGCCAATCCTGATCCTGTGAGCAGGACAGGTGCCATCCCTGCTCCTGTGGCCAGGACAGGTGCCATCCCTGCTCCTGTGAGCAGGACAGGTGCCATCCCTGCTCCTGTGACCATCAAAGGTGCCATCCCTGCTCCTGTGACACAAGGTGCCATCCCTGCTCCTGTACACAAGAGGTGCCATCCCTGCTCCTGTGACCAGGACTGGTGCCATCCCTGCCCCTGTGACCAGGACAGGTGCCATCTGCCCCTGTGACCAGACAGGTGCCATCCGCTTGTGAGCAGGACAGGTGCCACCCCTGCTCCTGTGACCAGGACAGGTGCCATCCCTGCTCCTGTGACCAGGACAGGTGCCATCCCTGCTCCTGTGAGCAGGACAGGTGCCACCCCTGCTCCTGTGACCAGGACAGGTGCCATCCCTGCTCCTGTGACAATCAGGAAGGTGCCATCCCTGCTCCTGTGACAGGACAGGCCCCAGGGCACGGCTGGAGCTGTGCCAGGGTGGGTTTGGTTATCAGGGAAAGGTGCATCCCATAGAGGGTGGTGGGCATGAGCAGGGAATGGGCACAGGGAGCAGGGATGGAGACAGGAATGGCACTGGGATGTGGCAGGGAGGGATGGCAGGGACAGACAGGGGTGAGAGGTGGCAGGGGAAGGGATGCAGGGAGGATGGCAGGGAGGTGAAGGCTGGCAGGGAGGGATGGCAGGGAACATTGCCATCTTGTGGAAAGCACCTCGGGGAGCTGAGGATGAGGACAAGCCATGCTCAGAGCACAGGCTCTGCTCCAAGGCCCCACAAAACCTGGGACAGCTCTGGGTCACCAAGAACTCCCCTGAACTCCCCCATCCCAACCCCACTGTCCAACAGCCCCTGCTCCACTCTGGCTCCCAACAGATGGCAAACTCAGACACTTCCCCTATCCCAGCTCCTATAGATGTGAGGCCTCTGTTCCTCCCCAGCAATTCCCCAAAACACAAATTAAAATTAAAATTAAAATATAAATGGCTCTCCCCTTCTTTTGAGGACCATTAAAATGAAAATATAAGTGGCTCTCCCCTCTTTTTAGGACCATTTGAGTTTACTTTCAGCCTAAATGACTTTCTCCCACTCTGTGCACGTTCAGAGCAGCACCCCGACGTGGGTGCCCCGTACCTGGATGACAGTGGGCAGAACCAGCTCTGGGAAGCCAATAGCTGTGGGCTTGGCCATGCAGATATTCCAGCAGCAGGTCATAGAGCTGGTCAATGAGTCCATCCTGAGCAGGAGAAACACAAATCCAGACATTGGGTACGACCCAAACCCCGCACATTTCCTACAGCAACCAAACCCTCTCGATTCCCCAAACTGGGAAAGGCGTCCCCAGCCTTTGGGGACAGGGACACAGAGCACATTCCTGGTGCTCTGAGGGTCACAAGGAACGCAGGCACTGCTGGGGCTGAGGTCCCACTTACCCTGAAGGCCTTTTCCTGCAGGTTGGCATTGGACAGCTTCAGGATCACGGCGAAGTTGATGGGCTTGGAACTCATCCGTCCTGGCTTCTTGTTGAAATCCACTTGTTGGAAAACCTGGCAGAGAAAAAAAAACCTGAATGTGAAGGTGAAGTACAGAAAGCAGCTAGCGAACAGCATCCCTGTCCTGATCACTTCCCAAAATATCCCCCAGGGATGGAGGGAGCGAACAACAACCACCCCTGAAGCTGCACAGAGCTGGGGAATGCGTGAGGGGTAACAAAACGTGCGGTATCTCGTCACTTATGGGGGACAGAACTAAGTTCGGATGGTTGTTTTACTCTTTCCTCGTTTGCGGTCTTCTCTATCTTAGGGACGAGTTACAGATGTTTGGTCGTCAGATGAATGTCCTTGCTTAGAATTCTCCTGGAGTTTGGGGTGGAATAGGGTGTGGCTTTGAATGGTTTAGATACCTGTGCTTTTTCCCTAGTTGAGTGTTTATTAGGGAGGAGCTCGAGTCATGGGTTGATCCCCGTGCTTAGTCTCCGTGAGGTTTTTTTATTTTTTTGAGGACAGAAAAGCTGGCAAATGTTTTGTCCTGCTCTATGCCATCCGTGGGGCGCTCTCAGTTCCTTGTGGCGTGAGAGGCGGATGTTGTCCCTGGCTCTCGTGAGGAATTCTCATTGGGAATAGGAAGGCTTGCAGCCAGGAACTGGCACTTCTGGTCGCTTGCTGTCCATTCAGCGTTGAGGTTTTATTGTGGGACGAAGACGAATGGTTGTCCGTGCTCTCTACTCCAGTGAGGTTCTCCACTTTGGGATCGTAAGCAATGGATGTTTGTTCCAGTGTGATTCCTCAGTTGGGTGTTTCCGTTTTGGTAGTACTTTGCAAGTAGGGTGATGGTTGCTCTGCGCTGTCTCTAACTACCAGTGTTAGGGGGTGATGATGATTGTGGGGCAAGAGATGGATGGTTTGTCCCATTGTCCCTGAGAGAAATCTCCTCGAGGTAGGGGTTCTCATCTTGTGGGCTGATATCGAAATTGGCTCTCGTGTCTGCGATTAGGATCGTTATAATCGATTAGAGAGTACTCCTTTGAGAAAGAAAGCCGGAGGTTATTGGCTCTGTCCCGAGAAATGTCAAGATGCTATCGGTGAGGATATATACCTCCAGTTTTTAGGAGACAGAAAAGAAAAGAGCAAATAGGATATTCATGCTGCTTTAGCTGCACATTTCTAGTGGGTGGTTGTTCTCCCTTTGGGGGAACAAGAGGTGATCATGTCGTGAATATTTATGTTGTATGTTCCGTCGCTTGCCTCATCCCGTGCAGTTGGAGTGTTTCTCCAATTTGGGATTTAAGAAGGCGCCTCAGATGGTCTTGCCCTGCTGCTATCCATCGTAAGTCAGGAGGATTCTCCACTTGGACGAAGGATGGAATGGTTTATCCCTGTGCATCCATGGTGGAGGATTCTCCCTTTGGACAGAAGGGAATGGACTGGTTTCTCCCTGCTGAATCCTCCGTGAGGATTTCCCTTGGGACGAGGCACGAATGGTTTTGTTCCTGTCTATTAGACTGCAGTGGCGATATCTCCAGTTATGGGGACGAAAGGACGGCTGGGTGGTTTTTGTCGCATGCTCATTTCCGTGGGTATTTTGGTTGGGACAAGGAAAGACAGGATGGTTGTTCATGCTTTGTCACCTCAGTGCGATCCAACCAAAGCTGCCCGGAGATAACCTGCAGCAGGGAAGCGTCTCTGCTCGCGTGGGCGGGGGCGGTTTTCCAATGGCGTGTGCTCTATACACCGCGGGGCAACTACTTCAGTGAGCCGGTTACGTAGGAAGAGGGTTGGAGCGCGCGGAGTGGTTAGCGCGGGCGCTGCACCTGCGCCATATCCCATTCTCCTCGGCGTCGGGTGCGCTATTATAGGCCGAGTCCCCGAAGTGGCGTCTACTCCCGTAGGGCTCCATATGTCTGTGCGGAAACATTGCTGGCCCTTGCTCCTGGCGGGTGGCCGAGGTGCAGGGTGCTTTTGGTTGTGGTCTATCCGCGATTTGCCTGCGGGGGGCGCGCAGCCGGGCCTTTTTTTTTTTTTGTTTCAGTTATCTGTTCCCTTCCCCGCGTCTGTCCTGGGGTATTTTGCTGATGGGGCATCTGCTCATCAGCGAGGTGTTGGTTACATCTCGGCTGCTTGTGGATAGGCGGCTGTCGTGGAGCTCGGGCGGAATAGGATGAACCACCAGAGCCACAGAGTCAAAATAGCGCAACGCTCGTCACTCACTCCATCTTCGGATTTTGCGTTCTACATATTGCGCTCGGTTTTGTGAGGTTGCCAGTCTTTGGGGTGGGCGCTCAGCGGTGGGGAACTTTGCAACCGAGAGCTCTTGGGCGAGGAGGGGTGCCGGGGGACGTTTGGGGGGAGTTTTCAGTTTGCATAAAGTCGTTATTGCTGCTGAGGTGGTTGGGTGATTCTTGTTTGTGGTCCGAGGGATTAGCTCCAGGGCGGTCTATCGGGTGTTCGCTATGTTTGAGCCGAGGAGCTCGACTAGAGACGTTCCGGAGGCTGTTGATCTGATTACTATCCGGAGTAAGCGTGTCAGGGCTGGTTGGGTTTAGCTGAAGTAGCGGGGGCGGGGACCTGTGTGGGGCTGTGAACGCGACTTGGGGGAGTCGGGTGAAGTGATTTCCATCCCAAGAGGGTGAGGCAGGCTCGTCAGCTGGTCTCCCCTGGAGGGCCTGGCGGGGTGGCTGCAGTGGAAGATCCATGAGAGTTCGCCTGGACGGAGGAGAGCCAAGGCGTGATCGCGGACTTCGGGGTTCCATCCTGAAATACAAGTTTTCCAGCCAAGCGGGGGCGGCAGCTCTAGTTGGGGGGCCCGCGGTCTCGTCGAGATGGTGGCTTCTCACCTTTGGGACTCAGGGGCGGCGAGCTTTCATGTAGGGCTTTGGCCGGGCAAGCACGGGCATTAGCATAGAAGGTTTCCCGGAGAAAGGGAGTGTGTAACTTGTAATGTGGGACTCTCTATCGCTAGGCGCGTTTTTTCTCTCACGGAGGGTTGGTGTGTCGGTCGCGCTAGGGGGAAGTGGTAGCATAGGTGACACGCAGGCAAAGCCGCAAATGTCTAGATGGATTTCCCAGACGGATTCTACTCTCAATTTGGCTCCCCTGCGTCAGAGTCTTGGTGAGCCCCTCTGGTTATGCTGTTCTCTGCGCTGAAGCACCACGGATTATGCCGATGAAAGAGCCCTGGCAGCCTGCTGAGATTCCCGAAACTGGCGCTATTTTAGTCGCGACCGTGCGTTTTCCCGTGGGAGGAGCTGTTTTGCGGGGTGGACAAGCGAGCAGTCCGATACTGAAATGCCAGATTTGGCGTGAGGTTTTTCATACGTGCAGGGTGGGGTTCCCACTCGAGTAGGGTTTCGTGAGGGTAATGGTTCACCAGAGAGGGTTTCTCCAGAGTCGCGAAGTTACTGTAGAATGAAAAGTGTATGCAAGTGGGGAAGAAGGGTCCTTCTGAGGCACAAGAAATAAGGACGTTGACATGAGATACCCTTTCTATATATCTCATTGGCTTTTTCTTATGCGAACGAATCTTCCTCGGTAAAAGAACGTCACATGTCCAGTGAGTATAGGTTTTCTGGCCTTATCGCCATTGTATCCTGGGCTAAGGAACACCTTAGCAGGCGGGAAATAGAACGTTTTCACCAGTGTGCGCGTTCTTCAACCGAGCTATTTGGAGGGTGAGAATTGATCAGGGCGGAGGGTTGCCACAGAAGCGAAGGATTGTGACATAGGAAGGGGGTTCGGTAAGGGTGTTCAGAAGAGGGATTATTCCTCACAGGGAGGGAATTGTGCCTCGGAAGACTCGGAAATCTCAGTTGGCACGGGCGACAGGCAAGGTTTGCAGATGGGAGTGATGTTTCTCCCCCCCGGCCTAGTGGTCGATAGGGATAGGTGCGGTCTGTGTAGGTGTGAGGTTCGAAGGTTATTTCTCATGGAACGCGATTGTCGAAGCCCCAGGATTCTCACAATAAGCGAGTGGTATTTCGTTCTGCAGACAGGATTATTACTGCGGGAGGTTTTATTCCCACGGGGATTCTCCAGAGGTTGTCCACGCTAGAGGGGGAGAGATTTTGCCATGACAGCTCATGGCTATAGATTCCACCACTGCTTTTATGGAGCGTTTCCATGTGAGGATTACTGGAGTGATGTTTGAGCGTCCCTGGTAATTTTCTCTTCTCGAGCCCAGGTACTTTATCGCTGCACTGCGATATCTTTCAGATGATTCGATCTTTACAGAGAAGCCTTTGCAATTTAGATGAGTGGATTTTAATTTATCCCATAAATATCTGGTTTTTATGCTGTTTTTTTTTGTATTATAGTGTGTTAGTACTGTGTTAATCCTCGGCAGGATCTTTATTTATGCGCCTATACCTGGTTTGCAACGGGACTCTCATCTCCGCAGAGGGATCTTCAATAAGGTAATGTGGGGTGTCTCAACGATAATGCGTTGTGCAATGATGGATTGCTCGTTGCGCCGATCGTTCTCTGGGCAGAGGACCTTCTCCTTGTGCTCAAGTGATTATTCACCACGCTTTGAGGACTTGTATCCGCTGCCTCCGCGCGGACTTCCAGACGCCACTTTCTCAGATCCGCATTGTCTTGATTGAGAACTAATTTTCTGCCCCAATTCGCTGGGATTTTAATTAGGCTCGCTCTTATCGGATTCCCATATATCTTCTATAGTATCCTCTGCGATTGATTGTTTGTTCCTGTGGCTGGCTGTGGATATGTGTATTCGAAGGGAAAGGTGATGGAGACGACTGGTTTGGGTGGTACACGATCCATGCTCGCGCAGCTAGCATGGTGTGGATAGGTTGGGCGCCACTTTGGTGTCCTGGGACCCGGGCAGGCGCGGATGGCTCGGAGGATATGTTCATTTCATTTGCAGCTTTCGTGGAAGCAGTACGCGGTCAGGGTTCGTAAGGGGTTTAGGCGTATATTCTGTCTGAAGGAGGTGCTAGTCACCAGTTTGGCAGGAGGCTCACAAGGCGAGACGTAAGGAATCTTGGTTCAGGATTGGTTGTAATGGGAGGGTAGTGGTGGTGCCAGCGGAGGCAGGGAGTCGAGCCCGAGCCTGCGCAGGTAAGGTAAAGGGGCAGCAACAGGGGAGGGCTGCTCTTGAGCCAGAGCAGCCCTAGCCTTTCGGAGAAATTGGCATATGTTTTGGTAATTTAGAAAGTATGTGTGAGATTGGTTTATTTGCGTGCTCTCTAAGGACGCGCCGGTAAGTGAGGGTGTTGGATGATGGACGCGGCTTATGACACACCTTGCGGCATTATTGGCGTGGGTATGCATTCGAAGTCAGCACATGGGGTCCAAAGAAATGGTGTGGTAGGCGCGCTCTCAGTGCCCCTTGGTCCTCGTCACACGCGGCCAAGGATCACTAAATGTGCCAATTCATATATATATACACCATTATCGTTTGGCGCAAATTTTTTTCCCTGACGCGCTCTACTGGAGGTGTCTCTCTGCATAGAAAGCTGAGGGGTGGCAGGGGGAGGGTCTAGCACAGGTGAGCGTTCTAGGGTGGCTCGTAACCAGCCCTAACTCCGGTGGATGGTCAGTGGTACAAATTACATTACACAATAAAGATTAACATGCCGAGGAATCTTTTGGGGTGGCTAAATTTTGTCTGTTATCAAAGGTGTGAAATATAGGGACTGCGTGGGGTTGTTTTCGCCCTACGTTGACTCGAGGCACGTGTAGAGAAATGGAGAGTTTGCACCAGCGACAATTTGGAAATTATAGATGGGGGAAAAAATAAACACAAGAAAGTAATTTCTAAGGGTCAATTTATTTACAGGACCTGCACCTAGCTCCTTTCAGTGACCCTCGAGAGGATTCCCCACTCTGCTGAAGAAATCTGCACAGCAAACTGGGCTGCTGCAGCCACCCCACAGCTGGAAATCAAATTCCACATGAATTTCACATAAAATTTGAAGCTCTGCTGGGAGAAAGGGCCACCAGAGCTGTGCAGCTGGGGTTTGTCACTGATGCTGCTCAGTTATTGAACAGCTCAGCCCCTCAAAGCAGAGCAGGGAAATGTTCTGAGCTCAGGCTCTGTGTCCTGCTGTCACCTGGACAGGGTCACTCTGAGTGTGGGATGTCACCGAGGCAGGAGTGGGACATTTGCACAGTCAGGATCGCAAGAGGAGGGGGAAAAGCCCTGAATTCCCTTCATCTGTATTTCATAATATTAAAGCAATTAAAGTGGAGCCATCGACAGAGGACAGCAAGAAACAGAAGCAAACCCCTAAAACTGCCCCGACCTCATTCCTGTGCCACTCTCACCCCGAAACCTCCACATTACAAATTTTGGGTTCTTTTCTGAAACCACAGCTCACAGATGACAGATCCAAGCTGATAAATGAACCCCTCCCTCCCTTACCCCAACTGCTGACAACAATCCAGCAGAGCACACATAAAAAAAAAAAAAATGCTGACAGGCAGCATAAATCAGCTGCATCCCCCTCCAAATAGTGAAATAATTATCACTGGATCCATTACAGAAATAAATCTGCTTTGCACCCCTGCTCTGGCACCTCTGGAGATGACGAAAGCCATTCTCAGGAATTAATTGATCGAGGAATGAACCTGTTAAGTGTATGGATTTACTGTAAAGCGAGCCCATTAATTTCAGAGTGTGTGGCCAGGCACCAGCCTGCTCCCCATCCCGGGGCTGGGTGCAAACTCAGCTCAAATCATCCCAGGGGGATCAAAAGGACTCATTTCAGATCTTGGAATCCTCAGACCCTCTCCATCACAGCCCTTGGGATAGCTCAAATCATCCCAGGGGGATCAAAGGGACTCATTTCACCTCCTGGAGAGTCCTCAGAACCTCCACATCACTGCCCTTGGGATGGCTCAAAGGATCAAAGGGACTCCTTTCACCTCTTGGAAAATTCTCAGAATCTCTCCATCATGTCTTGGATGCTCAAATCATCCCAGGGGATCAAAGGGACCCATTTCAACTCCTGGAGAGTCCTCAGAACCTCTCCATCACTGCCCTTGGATGGCTCCTGTCCTTTTCCCAAACTCTGGGGTTGGGAAGAGCCCAAGGGTTTCCCAAGGCTCATCCTGTCCCGTTCCTGGTGACCAGGAAGGACACAGGACAGGCCACCAGGTCCCCTGCCCTGACACCAGAACCGTCCCTGCTTTCTTCCCTGGAAGTGCTGAGAGGCTGCAATTCCACAAAAATTCCCCAGGCACCAAAATCCTCATTTCCCACAGCGCAGGGATCAGAGGGGGCTCAGGGAGGATGGAGGGACATGGGGACACACGGTCGTGTCCTTGTGCTGGAGCCAGGCGCCCCCTCCCGGCCCAGGGGACAGCAGGACAGGGACTCTGCTCCATCCATCCCTAAATCCCACAGCCCCACACACCAGGGGCAGCTCAAAAAGGGCATTTCAGGGTTCACTCAGTGCCCTGGCCCACGGGGCCACATCATCCCCAAAACTCCAATCTGCCTCCTTTACACCCCAGACACCGGCAGGGAATCCAGTGGGGTCAGTGCCTGTTTTCTGAGCCCTGGAATCACAGAATTCTGGAGTGGTTTGGGATTTGTATCTGTTTTCTCAGCCCTGGAATCACAGAATCCCAGAATGGTTTGGGATCTGTGTCTGTTTTCTGAGCCCTGGAATCACAGAATCCTGGAAAGGTTTGGGGTCTGTGTCTGTTTTCTCAGCCCTGGAATCACAGAATCCTGGAATGGTTTGGGATCTGTGTTTTCTCAGCCCTGGAATCACAGAATCCTGGAAAGGTTTGGGGTCTGTGTCTGTTTTCTCAGCCCTGGAATCACAGAATCATGGAAAGGTTTGGGGTCTGTGTCTGTTTTTCCCAGGATTCTGTGATTCCAGGGCTGACAAGTTTGGGTCTGTGTTTTCTCAGCTCGTTCAGGTCCTGCAAGGCCACGATTAGATCACCCCAAACCCATTTGTGGGATTCCCAAACCCCCACAGCCTCGTCAGGCAGGACCTGCAGCTCACACCAAGCTGCCCTGGCCACCACTGCTGCTAAAAACCTGCTGAGATTGCCCCAATTCCCCTCTCCTTGGCCCCAAGCCCTGATTGATCTGCCTGGACAGGTAAAAAGCTGCCTGAAATCACCCAGGAGTTGTGGGGGATGGGGAGAGGGATGTTTGCATCCTCTGATCTGATCGTTTAAATCTGCTTATCTTCATCGCCACCAGGGAGCCCTTCCAGACTGGCTCTGAAAGCTGGGAATCTGGTTAACAGAGCTAACAGGATTGGGGAGATCACCAGAGATCCCCAAATTCCCTCAATGCTCGTTATTAACAGCCGGCTCAGAGCACAAACATTTCACACAAATCAACTGGAGGGGGAGGAGAATGTAATTCCCAGCAGAATATCCTGAAAATAACAACTGAGCTCTATTTCTGCAAATCCCCAAAAAAACCAGGCACCAGGAATGCAGCTTTTGGATGTATTTACAGTGAGGATGAGGATTTTCCAAAGCAAGGCAGATCCTTTTCCTTGCAGTCACAGGGATGATCTGCCCGGGTTATGCAGATTGAGACTTTTCTTACACAAAGAGGGAAGAAAAACTCAAACCACAACTCTGTCACCCCTGAACAGGAGCTCACTCACACCTGAGGCTGGAATATTTTAATTAAAACCATCTTTGACAGCGTTTCTTACAGTGCAGGGTTAAATCCAAATGGCAAAGCAGTTAAATAATAAAAGTAGAGAAAAAGAATTCTGAATTCTACTCACTTGATACAGCCAATAATGACCTGTGTCAAGGGGTAGATCAGGGGCTCCAGGACTTCACTGGGGTGGATGGTGCTGAGAACTCGACACCAGAAATACAGGCAGTGCATGTATTGCCAGTTATAGACAGACTGGAAGTTCTCCTGCAGAAAACGGGGGAAAAATGAAGGCATAAAGTTTAAAATGTGGCATTTGATAGGTGCTTGCTGCTTCCTCTCCAGGCTTTCTATCCTGCAATGCCCAGGGAGGAATAAAAACACTGGGAGCTGCCATTCCCAGCAGCTCATCTGGTACCAGGCAGTGCCTGAAGGGAATAATGGGAATAAAACCAGTCTGGTATTGCTCGAGTGTGGCTCCTTTGAGAGGGTGAATTCCCAACCTCACAGCAGACACTGGGATGGGCCCAGCCCAGGAAATCTTGAGCTGTTCACTGTCAAAACACAGAGAAAATGATCAGCTCTGCACTTCTGGGAAAGCACCACCCAGGACAGCTTCACTTTTACAGCTGCAGGGTACAAATGACAGGCAGCAGAGCAGAGAAAAAACCTGCAGCTGGTCACAGGGACATGGGGACAGCAGGGACAGGGGGACAGCAGGGACAGGAGTGGCCCAAGGCTTGCACCAGGCCTTGTTTCCAAGATTTGGGCAGCTCCCCAGCCACGTGCTGCAGAAGCTCTCAGTGACAGATTTAATCAAAGCCCAGCTAGAGCAGGAGTTCCTGAAGGAAACCCTTCCCAAGAGTTCTGCAGGGGTTCCCCAAAAACCAGATCACACTCCACGAGGTGCCTCAGCCCCACTTGTGGTTTTTCCACACTCCCAAGGCCCAGCTCATCTCTCAGGATGCACAGGACTTGGACAGGCACAGAATCCTTTAATTGCAGCCACTGGGCCAAGCCTTGCAGCAGGGCCTTAAGCCAGGGCACAGCTGGACAGGGCAGAGCTCTGAGGTCACTGAGATGCACCCAAAGCTCTGCTCAGCTCCTCCTGCACAGGCACAGACGAGCAATCTGCTCCTGTAATCACCTTCCACGAGCATCCCCCGCTCCATTTGAGCAGGCTTAGCCCCTGCTTTTGGGCATTTTGGGGGTGCCATTCCCCTGGCAAGTTCCACCAGCTGTGAAACCAAAGGATTTACTCCTTGTCTGGGCCACCACGGAGGGTGTGAGGAGCCAGAGCAATCCAATTAGGGGATATGCAGCCCAGACTTCATTTATCTCTGCTTATTTATCCCCATGTCTGACCAGCCAGGAAGATTTAGCTGGGCACCAATCCTGCCCTGTTTGGGGGCAGCTCAACAATTAATCTCTGGGGTCTGTTTTGCTAAACAGGCCTAAATCCAGGATTAGCAATCTGACTCAGATTTCCCAGGTCAAACTGGAGGTGACTGAAACCAGGGCTGCTCCCCAAAGGTCTGAGCTGCTTTGCTCGTTTAAGTCCTTTAAATAGCACGGGCTTTGCTGGGAGTTTGGAACACCCCAGGGTGGCTCCTGAGCTTCTTCACCTTCAGGTTTTGTAGCAGAGTGGGAAAAAGGTGCCCAGGGAAGGAGATGGAAAGTGCAGCACCAATTCCTGCAAGTGAGGAGAGAAAAGGGACTCCCACCTTGCAGGTCAAAGAATCACAGAATTGTTGGGGTTCAAAGGGACCTTAAAGGTCACCCATGAGCAGGGACAGCTCCCCCAGGCTGCTCAGAGCTCCATCCTGCCTGGCCTTGGGCACTTCCAGGGATGGGGCAGCCCCAGGGCAACCTGTGCCAAGGCCTGACAGCTCTCACAGGGAGGAATTCCTTCCCAATATCCCAGCTAACCCTGCCCTCTGCCGCCAGCTGGCCATCCACCTGCGCAGCGCCATGACCATCCGCAAGAAGGTCTGGGGTTTTATCCTCTTCTGCTGGGGGAAATGGGTGGGGAGGAGGAGTTCTAATCAACATTTTGGTGCTCGTGCTAAAATTTCATCCACCTGCGCAGCGCCATGACCATCCGCAAGAAGGTCTGGGGTTTTCTCTGTCTCCTGGGGGGAAATGTGTAGGGAGGAGTTGAAATCATTATTTTGGACTTTGGTGCTTGGCTTGGAGCCACGGACTTGACGTCAGGGGTCAAGAACACAGAGGAAAATGCAGCTCTGCCACGTTCGAAAGGCGACTATCACACCAGACAGCCACTGACCGCAGACAGAATGACGAGGGCAGCAGAGCAAGAGGAAAACCTGCAGCCTGGTCACGAGTGCGGGGCGGGCGGGGCGGAAGGCGCGCGGGCGGTTGAGGGGACATGGAAACAGGCACGCAGCCAGGACAGAGCCCAAGGCTGCGACCGTCTTGTGTCCGAAAGATGGGGCAGCTCCCCAGCCACGTCGCAGCAGCGTCTGCAGTGACAGATGCAGATTCAGAACCGCGAGCAGAGCAGGATTCCTGAAGGAACCCTGACCCACAATTCCAGGAGCCCGGCAAAGAACCAGATCACTCCACAGAGGGTGCCGGACCCCACTGTGGTTTCTGCCAAACCGCCCTGAAGGCCCACTCACTCCAAGTAGATGGCACAGGACGTTGAGCATGCACAGAGTAATCCTTATGGCAGCCACTGGGGGCCAACCTTGCAGCAGGGCTTAACCAGGCACACTGGACGAGGGACAGACTCTAGCACGAGATGCCGCCGGGGGAATGAGCGGTGCGTGGCGGCAGGTGCTCTGCGTCCGGGAGTCGTGCGAGGCGGAGGGCAGGAGACGTAGGGCAGATGTGGGGTGGCTCTCGGCTGGGTAGATCGGACCTTGGGCGCAGCGGAGGCAGTGTGGGTGTGCGGCCGGGGGCTGTGACTGTCTCGCGATGGGTGGTGGTGGAGCGCGCGGCTTGGCCGCCGGTGTTGGCAGGTGGGAGTTCTCACTTCTTGTTTCTCGCAGTTCTCATTGTCCTACTTGTGAATGACTATTTTTAAGGGTATGTGTTTTTTGACTGTGGGCCTATTGTTGGACTGGCTCACTCTATGTTTTGAGGTGTAGAGCCATAAGAAGCAATCCAATTGGGAATGCAGCCAGACTCATTCTTCTCTGCTTTATTATATCCCCCATGTCTGACTCAGCCAGGAAGAGTTTAGCTGGGCCACCATATATCCTGCCTCTGTTTGTGGGCAGTCTTCTAACAGATTATTCTCTGTGGGTCGTTTTTGCAAAATTAGGGTCCTAGATTCCAGGATAGCAAGTCTTGACTCAGATTTTCCTTAGGTCAACTGGGGAGTGGACTAAACCAGGTGCTCCTCAATTAAGGTCTGGAGCGCTTTGCCTCGTTTTAAGTCCTTTAATATAGCAACGAGCTTTGCTGGTTGACTGTTGGAACACTAACCTCAGGTGGCTCTGACTTCTTTTCCTTCTAAGGTTTGTATCACAGTAGGGAAAAGGGTGCCCAGAGGAAGAGATGGAAAAGTGCAGCGAAGCCAATTCCTGTGCACATGAGACGAGAGACAAGGTTTTACTCAGCCACCTTGCGGTCAAAGAAGTCACTAGATTGTTGGGGTTCAAGGATTCGGCGGAGGAGTTAAAGGTTCACCCATGAGCAGGGGACATGCTTCCCCCAGCGTGCTCAGAGCTCCATCCTAGCCTGGCCATTGGGCACTTCCAGGATGGGCGCAGCCCCACGGCAACCGTGTGCCAGGCCGACAGCTCTCACCAGGAGGAATTTCCTTCCCAATTAATCTTACCGCACAACCCTGTCCATCTATTTGTGCTGTGATTACGCATTGGCTTACTCATTTATATTCGTCTGACACAGCCTTAGTCTCATGCGAACTATTCGGACAGAGAAATGCTTTACCTGTTTCAGTAAAGCTACTGCATTCGCCTGAGTTCTCAAACATATCACAGCACCATTAGCTGGCGCTTTTACCATCCCAAAATTTTTTTTGAATTTTAGCACTAAAGCAATCTCCAGCTGTACTTCTCTGATCTCCATTCCCTGGCCGGCTATTACGTCAAGCACAAAGTCCAATTTAAATATATGATCAACCTTCCTTTCTCTCCAATCATTTCCCCCAAGAAGGGATAAAACCCAAACCTTCTTGTGGATGGCATGCAGATGCACAGGTGGATGAAATTTTATCAATTCAAGCAACTCCCAATCTGCTCCTTGATGCTTGTCCAAGACCAATGCACAAAGCCAAAACTGATGATTCACTCCTCCTCTCACCCATTTCCCCCCAGGAGAAGGGGATAAAACCCCAAACCTTCTTGCGGATGGTCATGGCGCTGCGCAGGTTCGAAAATTTAGCAAAGCAACTCCCGAGATGCCCACCCTGTGGCAGGCCAAGAACCAAAACACAAAATTATGATCTCAACTCCCCCCACATTTACATTCCCCCAGAGAGAAGGGAGAAAACCCCAAACCTTCTTGCGGATGGTCATGGCGCTGTGAAGGTGGATGAAATTTTATCACAAGCAACTCCCAACTGCTCCTTGATGCTCCAAGCCAAGTACCAAAGTCCAAAATAATGATTTCAACTCCTCCCTACACATTTCCCCCAGGAGAAGGATAAACCCCAAACCTTCTTGCGGATGGTCGGCGCTGCGCAGGTGGGAAAATTAGCCAAGGCAAACTCCAGCTGCTTCTTGA
>VKON01000541.1:141486-155870 GCA_009741485.1 Malurus cyaneus samueli | reverse complement strand
GGGAGCAGAAGGAGCAGAGGAGGTTTGGAGGGGGTTTTAGGCCTCCTTGGTCCTGCTCCTCACCCTCATTTTGTGTTCTTGTGCCCACTGGGAGCTGGCAGAGGGTGTCCAGCTCCCCTGGCACTGCCAGCTCTGCAGTCCCAGTTCCCTCTGAAGGCAGTGACACCTCTTTTCCATCCATATTTACAGCCCTGGCCTCCGTTCAGGCACAAAAATCCACCCTGGGCACGGCTGAAGATCTGCAGCTCCAAGATCTCCCTCTCAGCTCCCTCCCTGTGCCTTTGCAAGCCCCGGCTCCTCCAGGCCGGGCACACGACGAGCCCGATGTGAGCAGGAGCTGCTGCACTGCCAGGACCTGGCTGAGCTCCCTGCATGACTGACAAAGGCCTGGAGCCCACAGAGCTCCCCTGAGCAGGGTTTTGTCTCTGTCACTGACACTGTGACACATCCCCATGGGGACAGCTGCCTCCTTTAGTGTCTGCTTTGCATCTGGACATGCCCAGCTGAACGTTTCCCATCCTTTCTGACGGTGTTTGTGGTGGGGAAGGCAGCAGGAAAGCTGGAAATGCAATTTATTTTGTAATTTCAGCCTTCTGACAAAATAAACAATTTGGGATATCCGAGTGTGAGGGGTGAGAGCAGTGCACATCTAATGTAGGTTGTGACAACAGCCCTGGCATTGATTATGGATGAGAAAATGCTGCTGCACGGGGGTCCCCTCATTTCCTGCTCCATGCCAGGGCCAGTCTGGCTGTGCTGCTGTGGAGGGCACCGCTCTGTCACCATCAGCACAGCTCTGAAAGGGGAGCTGGCACCACAGTGCCACCTGGCAGAGCTGCTTTGTGCCGCTGTGACACTCGGGGTGAGCCCAGCCAGGGCTTTGTGCCGCGTCCAGAGGCAGCACTCGCGTGGGAGATGCAGAGCTGTGCACAAACAGCTGATTTTCCGAGGGAGAGGCGCTCAGGGAGGCGGCACAAAGGGATGGGGACACACGGAGGGGAGGGATTTCAGCCTGATTTCATGCCAGGCCTCAGGGCATGGGGGCTGTGCCCCGATCCCTGCCCCACCATCGCAGCAGCTGCACAGGATGAGTCTGTGCTGCCTCCCAGCCCTCCTGCCACACACAAATCCCCATCCAGCCTGTCAACAAAAAGCCATTCTGCAGGGCCTTCCTGGGGAAAGGGCAGGCTCGGAACTCCTCCCTGGAGGATGCTCTGTTCCCTGTTTATTGCTCAGCACACTTCTTTTCACTCCCAGCAAAATATGGTTTTTTGTGTGGAGAGAACAGGCCTCCCTTTGGGCAGGGATCATTTGCATTAATTAACAGAGCTGTTATGCATGGCCACGCTCTGGCGCAGAGGAGCCAAACAAACGCCGCCTTTTTTTGGGGTTTTTTTGTGCCATAACCTCTGAGTATTCCAAGGGAGGCAGCGCATCCGTCCCAGCCCGTGGGGACACGTGCACTGCTGCTGCTGCTGCCCACAGAAATGGTGCTGTGCTTCATCCCGACACTGCTCAGCGTGTCCTGTGGTGCTGTGCTCCCCATTAATGACATCCCACACACCCTCCTTTCCTGGGAATGATGTTTGAACAGGGAAATAAGGAATATTGAGTGCTGCCATCAAGGTGGGGAGTAACACTGGGGTGCTTCACATCCCTTTGTCCATGCTGGTTTTGTTCTGATCCCTTAAAGCAGAAGAGTTCTGATGGGATCGAGTCCTTGTGGGGTGGAGGGGATGGTGGGCAGTGGGGTTGACCCCAAGGCTTCAGCCAGCCCCACACCAGGGCTGCAGGAGGGGGGCACTGCCCCATGGGGGTCCTGACACTGCTGCAGATCCAGGAGCTCCCATCCCTCATTCCCAGCCCCCTGGAGAAACGAGGAGAGAGCTTTAGGGCTGGGACATGACTGAAATACTGATGGGGACAAATGTGCTGAGCAGGGCATGGCACAGACAAAGCAGAGGGGCAAACCTGATCATGGGGATAAAGGGGGGAAGCTCTGTCTGTTCCCTGCCCTAAAGCAGCTGTGGGAAAGGACCCCTGGAGCCCGACCCCGACCCTAATCCCAGCCCTCTGCAATCCAGTGAGGATGTTAAAAACAAAAAAACCTTCTTTGTGTGGGCATCTCATCCAGCAGTGCCCACACATGGGGATAAAGAGGGGATGCTGCAGCTTCCCAAACGGGGATGGGGGAGAACACCACGCTCCCGGGCTCTGCTTTGCTGCCAAGGGCACGGTGGCACCTTGGTGGCTGTCCCTGCTGTCCCTGCTCTGCCTCTGCCGTGTGCCCCAAGCCCTCCCCGCTGCCAGCGAGAGGAGCAATCTCGTAGCACTCCGAGTGATGCAAACAGAAAAGGGCACTGCAGGCTTCTTTCTCCCCGCTCAGCAAACGTGTTTATTCATCTTTTTTTTTTTTTTTTCTCCCCCCAGACTCTCGTACGTGTACAACCGCTCGTACGGGGAGCTCAGCAGGCCACAGGAGCTGGGGTTGCATTTTTAGGCTCGGCAGGGCTGTGTGGAGGTGTGTGAGGAGCCGGAGGCTGAGGGGATTCTCTCGCCGCGGGGATGCGGGGGCAGCTCACGAGCTGGGGTTGGATTCCAGCTGCCTTTTTTTTCCTGCTGCTCCCTCCCCCTGCTTCCTCCTGCTGCTCAGTCATTCCCTCCTCGCTGCCCGGCTTTCGGGTGCTGCTGGCATTTTCGGAGCAGCCTGGATGCAAACGGCACCAGGGGGAGGAAACAGCTCGGCGTGAATAAACGGTGCTTCATCAGGCAGGTTTTGTTTTCCTGGAATCACAGAAACGCTGTGCGTTGGAAGGGATTGTAAAAAAATCAGCCAATTCCACGGGCAGGGCCACCTTCCACCATCCCAGGCTGCTCTGAGCTCCATCCAGCCTGGCCTGGGACACTCCCAGGGATGGAAAATCCATTCCAGAGCCTGCTGTCCCTCACAGGGAAGAATTCCTTCCCTGTATTGAAGCTGAATTTCCCCTCTTTGTTTGAACCCAGATGACATTTTGCAGGCAGAGCTGTCCTTGCTCAGTGCCTGTGAGCCGCGCTGGCTCCCACAGCGATTCCCCGGGTTCTGGAGCTGCTCCTGCCCCCATAACTCTTTATTTTCCCCCATCCCAGAGCCGGTGGGAAGGGGAGCCCCCCTTCCGTGCCCGCCGCAGCCATGGAGGGGGGCGTGCAGCTCCTGAACCGCGACGGGCACAGCATCTCGCACAACTCCAAGCGCCACTACCACGACGCCTTCGTGTGCATGAACCGCATGCGACAGCGGGGACTGCTCTGCGACATCGTCCTGCACGTGGCCACCAAGGAGATCAAGGCCCACAAGGTGGTGCTGGCGTCGTGCAGCCCCTACTTCCACGCCATGTTCACAAGCAAGTAGAGTCCTGTGTTCCCTGCCGCCAGCTCCGGGCTGTCCCCTGTGCGAATCCCTGCCCGCTCTGTCCTGCTGCCTGTCCTCAGTGCCCTGTGTCACTTCTGGGAGCAAGTGACATTCCTCATTGCGCTCCCTTCCCTGAATCCCTTGGCCTCTGCACGGGATCCTGGTTTCTCTCCTGCACAGGATCAAAGTTTCTCTCCTGTGCAAGATCCCTGTCCCCTCCTGCACAGGATCCCTGTCCCCTCCTGCACAGGATCCTGATGTCCTCTTTCACAGGGTCCCCTCCTGCACAGGATCCCTGTCCCCTTCTGCACAGGATCCCTGTCCCCTCCTGCACAGGATCCTGGTCCCCTCCTGCACAGGATCCCTGTCCCTTCCTGCACAGGATCCTGGTCCCCTCCTGCACAGGATCCCTGTCCCTTCCTGCACAGGATCCTGGTCCCCTCCTGCACAGGATCCCTGTCCCTTCCTGCACAGGATCCTGGTCCCCTCCTGCACAGGATCCCTGTCCCTTCCTGCACAGGATCCTGGTCCCCTCCTGCAGCCCAGGCCCCCATTCCCTGGAGCTGTGACCCTGTAGAGGTGGATGCAGCTCGTTCCACGCATCGTCCAGGGGGAAAACAGCCCTGCTGGGGGATTTGTGTTCATTTTTGGTGTCCTTTGCCCCAGATGAGATGAGTGAGAGCCGCCAGACCCATGTGACACTGCACGACATTGACCCCCAGGCGCTGGAGCAGCTGGTGCAATACGCCTACACGGCCGAGATCGTGGTGGGAGAGGGCAATGTGCAGGTAGGAGCTTTTCCCCCAAATCCCCCTGCCCCACCAAGCTATTCTTATGGGATTTTCCTCCTGGGGACTCCTCTCTCCTGCTCAGCACTGCCAGCTGTGTTTCTGTGGTGGCAGCTGGGTCTGGCAGCGGGCAGGGAGTTGAGCCTTTTCCCTTCCAGCAGTGCTGGGAGTGGCTCCTCAGAGCCCTGTGCAATTCCCAGCTCCATTCCCAGCTCCCGCCCTTCTCCTGGCCCTGGTGGGTGTCACAGGTGCCCTTCCCAGCTGTCCTTTACCTCAGAATCCACAAATGCTCTGTCCTGTCTGTGCTTTGATGCCTGAAGGTTCTCTCTAAACCCACTCTGCTTGGTACTGGCAGCGGGACTCGGGTGAAAATCATTTCCTTGCCCTGGAAATTCCCTTTTCCCCCCTGTTGTTTTCCACTGTGCCAGACCCTTCTCCCTGCTGCCAGCCTGCTTCAGCTCAATGGTGTGCGGGACGCTTGCTGCAAGTTCCTGCTCAGCCAGCTCGACCCCTCCAACTGCCTGGGCATCCGGGGCTTTGCTGACACCCACTCGTGCAGTGATCTCCTCAAATCTGCCCACAAGTACGTCCTCCAGCACTTCGTGGAGGTGTCCAAGACAGAGGAGTTCATGCTGCTGCCCCTGAAGCAGGTGAGGGCCCGCTGGCAGAGCGCAGGGCTGGGGGCAGCAGAGCTGTTCCTGCACCACCCCAAAGCCCAAGGGATGTGCACTGAGGGTTTGGGGTTTGGTGGGGATTGCACCCAAATCCTGGGCTTTGGCTCTCTCTGTTCAGCCTGTGGGGAGAGCTCTGTCAGTGGGGCTGAATCCCCTGAGAAATGAGGATGGGAGGGTCGGACAGGGGTCACTTTGGTCACTGGTGCTGGCCATGTGAGCTTGGAGCACACTGCCCTGGCTCTGGGTGTGGTGACAGTCCTGGCTGCCCTGGGATGGTTCAGTCAGAGCTCAGTGAATTTTTCTCGCTGCTCATCCATCCTGTGGTGCCAGTGTGGCCCTCATGGCCAGGAGCAGTTCCAGTCCTTGCTCTGTGTCACCGCCCTGTGTGGTCCCTCAGCAGGACCAGACACCTCCCTGCACCCATTCCAGGCCATGACAGGGTGACAGTGAGGGAGGGGACACACTGCCCCTGCTCCAGCTCTGCAGGGAGAGCTGTGGGAGCATACAGACCTGGGTCTGTCCCAGGAAACATGGAAGGGACACATGCCAGCAGAGTCATCCCCTGATCCCACCGACATCGGCTGGAATTGTCAGCCATTGCAGGAGGGGAATTGTCAGAGATGTCCCCAAAAGCTGCTTTGGGGCACCAAAAACCCCCAGCATGTCCAGGAGGCAGGGCTGTCCCTGTGGCACTGCTGTTCCACCGGGCCACTGCTGGGAGGTGGCAATGTCCCCTCTCCTGTCCTCTCCTCCCATCCACACCGGCCAGCACTGCCCTCCCATCCCACCCTGCAGGTTCTGGACCTCATTTCCAGTGACAGCCTCAACGTGCCCTCGGAGGAGGAGGTGTACAGGGCTGTGCTCAGCTGGGTCAAACACGACGTGGACAGCAGGAGACAGCACGTGCCCAGGGTGAGCGGGCTGGGAAGGGGGGAGAGGGCTGGGAGGGAGATTAGGGGTGGAATGGGTGGGAATGGGCTGGCCGTGGAGTGGGGCTGGGAATGGGTTGGATGCCCAGGGGGTCTCGGTTCTGCCCTGACGGTTCAGCCTCTGAGTGCCTGGGCCTGCAGGAAGCGCAGGAGCTAGCAGGTGTCCTGGCTGTATGCTCCGCCCCACTTTGAGTCCAGGTTGGAAAGGAGCTTAAAGCTCATCCCATCCTATCCCCATGGATCCCATCCCATGGATCCCATCCCATGATCCCATCCCATGATCTCATGGATCCCATCCCATCCCATGGACCCATCCCATCCATCCCATCCCATTCCTAATCCTCCCATCCCAATCCCATCCAATTGATCCCATTGATCCCATCCCGTCCCATGGATCCCATACCCATCCATCCCAACCCCTTGCCACATCCAGCGTGCTCCAAGCCGCCAACCTGCCCATTGGAGCACTCCGCAAGGATGGGACAGCCACAGGACAATCTGTGCCTGGGCCTTATCACCCTCTGAGTAAAGAATTCCTTGCTGATCTCTAACCAGTAAAGAATTCCTCGCCGATCTCAAAGCTTCATTAGTCCTCAGTTGTTAGTCCGCGCCCCGTGTCCCAAGGCCGCTGCTGCTGTCCCCAGCGCTGCGAGGCTAGATAATGGGGCGTCCGCGGGCTGCCTCCTGCTTGAGCTCTGGGCCATTTCTAGAGCAACGTGGACACGGAGCTGCTGGTGCGGCACCACTCGGAGTGCAAGGACCTGCTCATCGAGGCTCTCAAGTACCACCTGATGCCCGAGCAGAGAGGGGTCCTGAGCAACAGCCGGACGCGGCCGCGGCGCTGCGAGGGAGCCAGCACCGTGCTGTTCGCTGTGGGTAAGGCCCTGCCACTCCCCTGTCCCCATCCCCACCCAGCCCGGGGGTTTTTGGGCTATTTTTGCTCCGTTTGGCCTCCCCGAGCAGGTGGAAGGAGCCTGTTTGCCAATCCACGCGCGCATTGCGAGCGTACGACACGCCGCACTACCGCTGGCACAATGGTGGCCCTCCATGTCCCGCGCGCAGGGCCACGCGATGGGGGTGGCGGCCATCGGCGCAACAAGCGTCTACGCTGTGGGGGGTAGTAAGGGGGCACGGGATGGGTGGGGAGGCTGGGGGAGGGCCATGGGCTGGAGCCCTGGGGGCTGGGGGGGGCTGGCACAGTGGAACAATGCCCCTTTCCCCGCCTGTGTGCTTTCACCAGGCCTTACCATCGGTGGTGGCGCATCCACACACTGGCAACAGCTCTCTCCTCATTCCCCTTAGAATCCCCAGAAAGGTTTGGGTTGGGAGAATTTTAAATCAGTCTGTGATTAAAATCCCATCCTTTTAAAATTTTTTCTTTCCCAAAAATTTTTCCCCTTTATTTTTTTCCCCCATCCCTTAAATCCCATTCCCATTCCCATCCCATCATCCCGTCCCGTCCCATCCCATGAATCCATCCCATGGATCCCATCCATTTTCCCATCCCATCCCATTCCATTCCATCCCATTCCCTCCATCCTCCCATCCTTAAATCCCACTCACCCTGCCATACAAACCACCCCTCCCACAGTCCCCAACCCCGTCCAGCTCCGGGCTTCCAGCAGGACCAGGCCCCACAGCTGTCCTGTCCCCTCACTCTCCCCTCACTACGATGTCTGACCTGGCCACGGTGGAGTCCTACGACCCTGTCACCAACTCGTGGCAGCCCGAGGTGTCCATGGGCACCAGGAGGAGCTGCCTGGGGGTGGCAGCTCTCCACGGGCTCCTCTACGCAGCCGGGGGCTACGATGGGGCCTCGTGCCTCAACAGGTACGGAGTGCTTGGCACCATCCTCCCTGCTGTGCCTGCTTTTCCCTGACCCTGGGATCCCTGCCCCTGACCCTGAGCAGATGTTTTATAACCCAGCTCCTCCTTCCAATGTGAAATCCCCATTTCGGAGCCCTCTGCCCCAACAGAACCCAGCCTGAGTCAGTCCTTCCCTCCGTTTCCCCCGTTTATTCCTAACTTTCCCCGGGAGCTGCCCCTGCTGGCCCGTGTCCAAGAGCTGTGACCTGGGCTTTTCCAGTGTCCCACCTTTTGTCCCTGTGTCCCTGCCCGCTGCAGCGCCGAGAGGTACGACCCCCTGACGGGCACCTGGACCTCCATCGCCGCCATGAGCACCCGCAGGCGCTACGTCCGCGTGGCCACGTTAGGTGGGTGCTGCCCCGGGCCTGGGGGGCTCTGGGTGGGCTCTGGGTGGGCTCTGTGCCCTGCTGGGGGTTCCCTTTGGTGTTCTGCTCCTCTTCCTGTCCCTCTGTGGTGCTCCCTGCCTCTGCCCTTCTCCTCAGCCTCCCTGAGGATTGGGGTTCATCGCTTTGGGGGCAGCTCCTGAGGGGACCCACAGCGTGTTCCCATCTCCTTTGGAGCAAGGGCTGCCTGCGGGTGATCCTCTTCACTATTGGGGATAGGACAGTCCTTTTAGTGATGATCCCCTTCACTACTGGGGACCGGACAGCCCTTTTGGTGATGATCCCATTCACTATTGGGGCACTTCAGTCCTTTTAGTGATGTTCCCCTTTACCACGGGGGCACTTCAGTCCTTTTAGTGATGATCCCCTTCACTCTGGGGACAGGACAGCCCTTTTGGAGAGGCACCCATGGTGACGCTCAGCCCGGCCCTGTGTGGCACCTGCAGTGTCACACTCAGCCTGGCACCTGCAGAGTGTCACCTGTGACATTGTGGGGGCTGTGCTGGGACAGGGACGTGCCTTCAGCTGATCCCTGTGCCTCTGTGGCTCTTTGCAGAAGGCAACCTCTATGCAGTCGGGGGCTACGACAGCTCGTCCCACTTGGCCACGGTGGAGAAGTAGGGAGGGGGAGAGCAGAGACCCCAGCCCGGCCGCTGTCGAAGCGGGGAGGGGGAGAGCAGAGACCCCAGCCCGGCCCAGACCCCAGCCCGGCTCGCTGTGAGCGGGGAGGGGGAGAGCAGCAGACCCCAGCCCGGCACAGACCCCAGCCCGGCTCGCTGTGAGCGGGGAGGGGGAGCGCAGACCCCAGCCCAGCCCAAACCATCCGACTCCTGGGGCTCTGCTGCTAGAGGGGGAGTGCAGAACCCCAGCCGCCCTGTGAGGCTCTGAGGGGGAGGGGGAGCGAGACCCCAGTCCAGCCCAAACCCCATCCCGACCCTCCTGGGGTGCTCTGCCTGCTATGAGCGGGGAGTGCAAACCCCAGCCGGCCCTGTGAGGCTCTGAGTGGGGAGTGGGGAGCGCAGACCCCAGCCCGGCTTTCCTCGGGGGCTCTGAGCAGGGAGAGCAGACCCCAGCCCAGCCCAGACCCCAGCCCGGCCCTGTTGGGGGGTTCTGCCCTCTCTGAGCCCGCAGCGGCCATGGCCTACCAGCGGCCTGGGGCTCTGGCGGACAGACCCCAGCCGGCCCCATGGGGCTCTGAGCAGGGAGAGCAGACCCCAGCCCAGCCCAGACCCATCCCAGCCCTCCTGGGGTCTCTCCCCGCTCTGGGAACACCCAGAACAGCAGCTCCGCTCCGATCGTGCTTCCGGGGTGAGCAGAGGGGTCTCTCCCTCCGGCCAGACTCATCTCAGCACCCCCAAAGGGCTCCTATGGCCAGGGGCACCCCAAAACCATTGCTGCTTCTGGGACTGCCGTGCTCCAGCCGTGCCAGGGGGCACAGCCAGCCCGGGGTGGCCCTGGGGTGGCCCCGGGTGGCCCTGGGTGGCCCGGGTGGCCCCGGGTGGCCAGGTGGCCCCGGGGGGACACGGCGAATGTGCAACCACCGCTCCTGTGAATGTCACTGTAGCCAAACTCAGCCCACGCCGCCGTGCACTGTTCGGAGCCCGGGGCCGCGCCCGGCCCTCGATGGTGTCTCATTGATGCCTTAAACACTCCAAGGGCAGCAGCCCAGCCCAGGCACAGCCCTGCAGGACGGGGAGGCACCGCTGGAAGCAGCACCCTGCGCTCTGCAGTGCTCCCGGAGCCGCTGGCATCCAGCCCAGCCCGGCTCCGGGCGCTGCCCAGCCCGCGGGTGGCACCAGGGACCCGGGGAAACAGCCCTGCTGGGGGATTTGTGTTCATTTTTGGTGTCTTTGCCCCAGATGAGATGAGTGAGAGCCGCCAGACCCATGTGACACTGCACGACATTGACCCCAGGCGCTGGAGCAGCTGGTGCAATAGCGCCTACACGGCCGAGATCGTGGTTGGAGAGGGCAATGTGCAGTAGGAGCTTTTCCCCCAAATCCCCCTGCCCCACCAAGCTATTCTTATGGGATTTGCCTCCTGGGGACTCCCTCTCCTTCTTTCAGCACTGCCAGCTGTGTTTCTGTGGTGCAGCTGGTCTGGCAGCGGGCAGGGATTGAGCCTTTCCCCTTCCAGCAGTGCTGGGAGTGGCTCCTCAGAGCCCTGTGCAATTCCAGCTCCATTCCCAGCTCCCGCCCTTCTCCTGGCCCTGGTGGGTGTCACAGGTGCCCTTCCCAGCTGTCCTTTTACCTCAGAATCACACAAATGCTCTGTCCTGTCTGTGCTTGGTGCCTGAAGGTTCTCTCTAAACCCACTCTGCTTGGTACTGGCAGCGGACTCGGGTGAAAATCATTTCCTTGCCCTGGAAATTCCCTTTTCCCCCCTGTTGTTTTCCTGTGCCAGACCCTTCTCCCTGCTGCCAGCTGCTTCAGCTCCAATGGTGTGCGGGACGCTTGCTGCAAGTTCCTGCTCAGCCAGCTCGCCCCTCCAACTGCCTGGCATCCGGGGCTTGCTGCACCCACTCGTGCAGTGATCTCTCAATCTGCCCACAAGTACGTCTCCAGCACTTCGTGGAGGTGTCCAAGACAGAGAGTTCATGCTGCTGCCCCTGAAGCAGGTGAGGGGTCCGCTGGCAAGCGCAGGGCTGGGGGCGCAGAGCTGTTCCTGCTCCACCCCAAAGCCAAGGGATGTGCACTGAGGGTTTGGGGTTTGGTGGGGATTGCACCCAGATCTTGGGCTTTGGCTCTCTCTGTTCAGCCTGTGGCAGAGCTCTGTCAGTGGCTGAATCCCCTGGGAAATGAGGATGGGAGGGTCGGACAGGTCACTTTGTCACTGGTGCTGGCACTGGCTCGGAGCACACTGCCTGGCTCTGGGTGTGGTGACAGTCCTGGCTGCCCTGGATGGTTCAGTCAGAGCTCAGTGAATTTTTCTCGCTGCTCATCCATCCTGTGGTGCCAGTGTGGCCCTCATGGCCAGGAGCAGTTCCAGTCCTTGCTGTGTGTCGCATGCCCTCAGCAGGACCAGACACCTCCCTGCACCCATTCCAGGCCATGGCAGGGTGACCGTGAGGGAGGGACCACTCCCCTGTGCCAGCTCTGCAGGAGAGCTGTGGGAGCAGCCAGACTGGGTCTGTCCCAGGAAACGTGGAAGGGACACATGCCAGCAGAGTCATCCCCTGATCCACCACATCGGCGGAATTGTCAGCCATTGCAGAGGGGAATTTCAGAATGTCCCCAAAAGCTGCTTTGTGGGCACAAAAACCCCAGCATGTCCAGGAGGCAGGGCTGTCCCTGTGGCCACTGCTGTTCCACCGGGCCACTGCTGGGAGGTGGCAATGTCCCCTCTCCTGTTCTCTCCTCCATCCACACCGGCCAGCACTGCCTCCCATCCCACCCTGCAGGTTCTGGACCTCATTTCCAGTGAAAGCCTCAACGTGCCCTCGGAGGAGGAGGTGTACAGGGCTGTGCTTCAGCTTGGTCAACACGACGTGGCAGCAGGAGACAGCACGTGCCCAGGGTGAGCGGGCTGGGAAGGGGGAGAGGGCTGGAAGGGGGATTAGGTGGATGGGCTGGGAATTGGCTGGGAGTGGGCTGGGATGGGTTGGACAGGGGGTCTGGTTCTGCCCACCAGCTCTGAGTGCCTGGGCTGCAGGAAGCTGCAGGAGCAGCAGGTTCCTGCTGAGCCACTTTGAGTCCAGGTTGGAAAGGATCTTAAAGCCCCATCCCATCCTATCCCATGGATCCCATCCCTGGATCCCATCCATGGATCCCATTCCCATCCCATCCATCCCATGGATCCATCCCATCCCATGAATCCATCCCATCCCTCCCATCCCATGGATCCCATTCCCGTCCCATGGATCCCATCCCATCCCATCCCACCCCTGCCACCATCCCAGCGTGCTCCAAGCCCTGTCCAACCTGCCCTTGGACACTCCCAAGGATGGGACAGCCACAGGACAATCTGTGCCTGGCCTTATCACCCTCTGAGTAAAGAATTCCTTGCTGATCTCTAACCAGTAAAGAATTCCTCGCTGATCTCAAAGCTCAGTCTCAGTTTTAGTCCAGCCCCGTGTCCCAAGGCCCGCTCTGCTGTCCCCCCAGCTCATGAAATGCGTGCGGCTGCCTCTGCTGAGCCGGGATTTCCTCATGAGCAACGTGGACACGGAGCTGCTGGTGCGGCACCACTCGGAGTGCAAGGACCTGCTCATCGAGGCTCTCAATACCACCTGATGCCCGAGCAGAGAAGGGTCCTGAGCAACAGCCGGACGCCGCCGCGCGCTGCGAGGGAGCCAGCACCGTGCTGTTCGCTGTGGGTAAGGCCCTGCCACTCCCCTGCCCCCATCCCCACCCACCGGGGTTTTGGGCTATGTTGCTCCGTTTGGCCTCCCCCGAGCAGGTGGAGGGAGCCTGTTTGCCATCCACGGCGATTGCGAGCGTACGACACGCGCACTGACGCTGGCACATGGGTGGCCTCCATGCTACGCGCCGGGCCGCGTGCGGGGTGGGCGGCCATCGGCAACAAGCTCTACGCTGTGGCGGGTAAGGGGCACGGATGGGGTGGGGGGAGGCTGGGGAGGGGGCACGGAGCTGGGCTGGGGGCTGGAGGGCTGGCACGTGGAAAGCCCCTTTCCCCGCGCTTGTGGTTCACCAGCCTTACCATGGTGGTGGCTGCATCCCACTGGCACGGCTCTCTTCCTCATTCCCCTTAGAATCCCAGAAAGTTTGGGTTGGAGTTTAAATCATGTCTTTTAAAATCCCATCCTTTAAATCTCATCCCTTAAATCCCATCCCTAAACCCATCCATCCCATCCCATCCCATCCCGTCCCGTCCATCCCATGAATCCATCCCATGGATCCCATCCATCCATCCCCTCCCATCCCATCCCATCCATCCCATCCCATCCCATCCCATCCCATCCCATTCCATCCCACCCCTGCCATGTACAGGGACACCTCCCCCATCCGCTGCTCCAAGCCCCGTCCAGCCTGCCTTGGGCTTTTCCAGAGGTCCAGGACGGCCACAGCTGCTCTGAGCAGCCTTTTCTTCTCCCTCCTCTCCCCGCAGCTACGATGGGACCTCTGACCTGGCCACGGTGGAGTCCTACGACCCTGTCACCAACTCGTGGCAGCCCGAGGTGTCCAGGCACCAGGAGGACTGCCTGGGGGTCAGCTCTCCCACGGGCTCCTCTACGCAGCCGGGGGCTACGATGGGGCCTCGTGCCTTCAACAGGTACGGAGTGCTTGGCACCATCCTCCCTGCTGTGCCTGCTTTTCCCTGACCCTGGAGTCCCTGCCCCTGACCCTGAGCAGATGTTTTATACCCAGCTCCTCCTTCCAATGTGAACCCATTTCGGAGCCCTCTGCCCCAACAGACCCAGCCTGAGTCAGTCCTTTCCCTCCGTTTCCCCGTTTTTCCTAACTTTCCCCGGGAGCTGCCCCTGCTGGCCCGTGTCCAAGAGCTGTGACCTGGGCTTTTCCAGTGTCCCACCTTTTGTCCCTGTGTCCCTGCCCGCTGCAGCGCCGAGAGGTCGACCCCCTGACGGCACACCTGCCTCCATCTGCCGCCATGAGCAACCGCAGGCGCTACGTCCGCGTGGCCACGCTAGGTGGGTGCTGCCCGGGCCTGGGGGGCTCTGGGTGGGCTCTGGGTGGCTCTGTGCCCTGCTGGGGTTCCTTGGTGTTCTGCTCCCCTCTTGTCCCTCTGTGGTGCTCCCTGCCTCTGCCCTTCTGCTCAGCTCCCTGAGGATTGGGGTTCATCGCTTTGGGGCAGCTCCTGAGGGGACCCACAGCATGTTCCCATCTCCTTGGAGCAGGGCTGCCTCGGTGATCCCTGGCCCTAGAAAGGAAGGAACAACCTGATCAGTCCCTCATTATGGGGACAGGACAGTCCTTTACTGATGATCCCCTTTACCATGGGGACAGGACAGTCCTTTACTGATGATCCTCTCACTATTGGGATAGACATCCTTTTAGTGATGATCCCCTTCACTACTGGGGACCGGACAGCCCTTTTGGTGATGATCCATTCACTATTGGGGCACTTCAGTCCTTTTAGTGATGTTCCCTTTACCACGGGGCACTTCAGTCCTTTTAGTGATGATCCCCTTCACTCTGACAGGGACAGCCCTTTTGGAGAGGCACCCATGTGACCGCTCAGCCCGGCCCTGTGTGGCACCGTAGTGTACACGCAGCCTGGCACCTGCAGAGTGGCACCTGTGACATTGTGGGGGCTGTGCTGGGACAGGGACGTGCCTTCAGCTGATCCCTGTGCCTCTGTGGCTCTTTGCAGAAGGCACTCTATGCAGTCGGGGCTACGACAGCTCGCCCACTTGGCCACGGTGGAGAATATGA